>LR778260.1:439248-456247 GCA_902810595.1 Coregonus sp. 'balchen'
AACAGGTAACACTACCAAAAAAAGGGAAAATAACAAAAAACGGTAACACTCCACAGTATAACGGTCCACACCACTTTAACGGGTAACACCCCCACATATAACAGGTAACACTACCCATTAACAGGAAACACTACCACAGTAAAACCCGTAACACTCCCAAAAACCCCTCCCCAGTTAACATAACACACTACCCCCTTAAAACATTAAAAAACCAAGTATAACAGGAAACCCTTCACAGAAATAACAGGTAACCCCTCCCCCACAGTATAACAGGTAACATACCACAAAAATAAGTAACCCCTCCCCAATATAACGGGTAACACACTACCAAGTATAACAGTAACACTACCACAGTAAAACGTAACACACCACATATAACGGTAACACTACCACAGTAAACGTAACACTACCCAGTAAAACGGGTACACTCCCACGTAAAACGGTAACACCACAGATAAATTTTTAAAACACCCCCTTAAACCAAATAACAGTATAACAGGAAACCCCTCCACATATACGGGTAAACACTCCCACATATAACAGGTAACACTACACAAATAACGGTAACACTCCCACGTATAACAGTAAACTCCACAAAATAACAGGAAACACTACCACAGTATAACAAAACACTACCACAGTATAACGGGAACCTCCCACAGTAAAAACGGGTAACCCTCCACGTATAACGGGTAACCTCCCACAGTATAACGGTAACACCCCACGATCAGTAAATAACAGGGGAACCACACAGTATAACAGGAACCTACCAAGTTAACAGGTAACACCTACCACATATAACAGGTACACTCCACGTAAAACGGGAAACATACCACAGTATCCAGGTAACACTACCACATTTAAAACGGAAACACTACCCCCCTTATAACATTAACCTACCACTATAACGGGTAACACTACCCAGTTAAAAAGAAACACTACCACAGTATAACAGGAAACACTACCACATAAAAACAGTAACACACTACCACAAAAACGGTAACACTACCACTATAACGGGAACACTCCCACAGTTAACAGGTAACCCCTCCCAATATAACGGGAAACCTACCACAGTATAACGGTACACTACCACGGGAAACGGGTAACACCCACAGTAAAACAGGAAAAAACTACTACATATAACAGGTTAAACACTACTTGGGAAATTTTTTTTGGGTTCTGTTAAAAGGAGAGAGAGGGGGTTTAAAGGAGAGAGAGGGGATATAAAAGGGGGGTGGGGGATATTAAGGAGAGAGGGGGATTTTAAAAGAAAAGAGGGGATTTTTTAAGGAGAGAGAAGGGATATTAAAGGAAGAAGGGGAAAATGAAAGAAAGAGAGGGGTTTAAAGGAGAGGGGGGATATTAAAGGAGAGAGGGCATATTAAAGGAAAAGGGGGGGTTTTAAAGGAAGAGGGAGGGATTAAAGGAAGGAGAGGGAATTAAGGGGAAGAGAGGGAGGATTACAGGAGAGAGAGAGGATATGAAAGGAGAGAGAGGGATATGAAAGGAAGAGAGTGGATATTAAAGGATAGAGAGGGGATATTAATGGAGAGAGGGGGGATGAAGACAAACCCGGTGTGACCTTTGACCCTGTGACCCTGCGTGGGGGTCATTTTCTTTATTCTGCTTTTGTAGCTCCGCTCTCTGTGTTTGGGTTCCTGAAAGAAAACCTGTCATGAAGTTACAATCTGGGCCATAACAAGCTGTTTAATGGTCATTCCTTATTATACTATATTATACTATATTATATACCCATTGATGTTTGAAGAGTATAATGAAAGAATACCTGATGAGCCGCTCTCACCCTGTCATTACTATCGTTACCAACAATCTAATCTTATATAATGTATTAGAATATTTATGTTTTTAGAGTCTTTGTAGACAAACGATGTACAGCTATAAAATCTCTCCCGGAATGTCAATCCTTGTGTCCATAGCTCCGTCATGTGAGATGACATATCCCTAGCCTCAACCCTCAGCCTTATAACAAACCTAGTGGTAATAATGACATATCCCTAGCCTCACCCCTCAGCCTTATAACACACCTAGTGGTAATAATGACATATCCCTCACCCCTCAGCCTCATAACAAACCTAGTGGTAATAATGACATATCCCTAGCCTCACCCCTCAGCCTTATAACAAACCTAGTGGTAATAATGACATATCCCTAGCCTCACCCCTCAGCCTTATAACAAACCTAGTGGTAATAATGACATATCCCTAGCCTCACCCCTCAGCCTTATAACACACCTAGTGGTAATAATGACATATCCCTAGCCTCACCCCTCAGCCTTATAACAAACCTAGTGGTAATAATGACATATCCCTAGCCTCACCCCTCAGCCTTATAACAAACCTAGTGGTAATAATGACATATCCCTAGCCTCACCCCTCAGCCTTATAACACACCTAGTGGTAATAATGACATATCCCTAGCCTCACCCCTCAGCCTTATAACACACCTAGTGGTAATAATGACATATCCCTAGCCTCACCCCTCAGCCTTATAACATGGATGGGACTGGAACTCAAACTCCAAAATGTCTTTAAAAGGTTCTGTGTGGCAGGCAGCAGATGTTCACTCAGCCACAACAGAACAGAACAGGGTCTGCGTCCCAAATGGGCCCCCATTCAGTACGTAGCCAGTGGCTCCCACAGAGCAGAGACAAGAAGAAAACAGAGATGACTTTGAACTGAACTTCACTACAACTCACAGTCATACTGTTTGATGCTAACAGCTCTCCCCTAGCACTACCACTGTCTACGTACTGTATATACAGTGCATTGGGAAAGTATTCACAGTCATACTGTTTGATGCTAACAGCTCTCCCCTAGCACTACCACTGTCTACGTACTGTATATACAGTGCATTCGGAAACTATTCAGACCCCTTGACTTTTTCCACATTCTGTTACCTTATTGCCTTATTCTACAATGGATTACATTGTTTTTCCCCCTCATCAATCTACACACAATACCCTATAATGACAAAGCAAAAACAGGTGTAGAAATGTTTGCAAATGTATAAAGAAAAATAAATATCACATTTACATAAGTATTCAGACCCTTTACGCAGTACTTTGTTGAAGCACCTTTGGCAGCGATTACAGCTTCAAGTCTTCTTGGGTATGACGCTACAAGCTTGGCACACCTGTATTTGGGGAGTTTCTCCCATTCTTCTCTGCAGATCCTCTCAAGCTCTGTCAGGTTGGATGGATCGGGTTCAAGTCCGGGCTCTGGCTGGGCCACTCAAGGACATTCAGAGACTCCTGCGTTGTCTTGGCTGAGTGCTTAGGGTCGTTATCCTGTTGGAAGGTGAACCTTCCCCCCAGTCAGGTCCTGAGCGCTCTGGAGCAGGTTTTCATCAAGGATCTCCCTGTACTTTGCTCCGTTCATCTTTCCCCTCGATCCTGACTATTCTCCCAGCCCCTGCTTCTGAAAAACATCCCCACAACATGATGCTGACACCACCATGCTTCACCGTAGGGATGGTACCAGGTTTCCTCCAGACGTGACGCTTGGCATTCAGGCCAAATAGTTCAATCTTGGTTTCATCAAACCAGAGAATCTTGTTTCTCATGGTCTGAGAGTCCTTTAGATGCTTTTTGGCAAACTCCAAGTGGGCTGTCATGTGCCTTTTACTAAGGAGTGGCTTCCGTCTGGTCACACTACCATAAAGGCCTGATTGGTGGAGTGCTGCAGAGATGGTTGTCCTTATGGAAGGTTCTCCCATCTCCACAGAGGAACTCTGGAGCTCTTTCAGAGTGAACATCGGGTTCTTGGTCACCTCCCTGGCCAAGGCCCTACTCCCCCGATTGCTCAGTTTGGCCAGGCGGCCAGCTCTAGGAAGAGTCTTGGTGTTTCCAAACTTCTTCCATATAAGAATGATGGAGGCCACTGTGTTGTTGAGGACTTTCAATGCTGCAGACATGTTTTGGTACTCTTCCCCAGATCTGTGCCTCGATACAATCCTGTCTCGGAGCTCTACGGACAATTCCTTCGACCTCAAGGCTTGGTTTTTGCTCTGACATGCACTGTCAACTGTGGGACCTTATATAGACAGGTGTGTGCCTTTCCAAATCATGTCCAATCAATTGAATTTACCACAGATGGACTCCAATCAAGATGTAGAAACATCTCAAGGATGATCAATGGAAACAGGATGCACCTGAGCTCAATTTCGAGTCTAATAGCAAAGGGTCTGAATACTTATGTAAATAAGGTTTTTCTTGTTTTAAATTTGTAATAAATTAGCAACATTTTCTAAAAACCTATTTTCGCTTTGTCATTATCGGTTATTGTGTGTAGATTGATGAGGAAACATATTCATTTAATAAATTTTCGAATAAGGCTGTAACTTAACAAAATTTGGAAAAAGTCAAGGGGTCTGAATTATTTCCAAATGCACTGTATGAGGCAGGCGTCTATGTTGTTTAGAAGACTAAACTCAGTTAGTTTTATATTGGAAGTCGATGTTAATACTATTCACTTTAGGCTCCAGGGTGGAGCATGGAGAATATGAATGAATGTTTCTGCATTGAAGACAACCTGCATATAATTGATCATATGCTCGGGGGGCCTCAATTTGATCAGAGAGAGAGTGAGAGAGAGAGAGAGAGAGAGAGAGAGAGAGAGAGAGAGAGAGAGAGAGAGCGGGTATAGACATTTTTCTTAAGTGGATTGATTGAAAAGGCAAATGAAATGCAAGACGTGCTGCTCAAAAAGACTAAAAGCTAGTAGGAGATTCTGAGATGAATTTCAATGATACGTTGGGCATAAGTGTTAGTTGTCAGTCTGTCAATCTGTCACTCAGTCAGTCTTCTGCAGAGCAGCACTTAGCGATACGTTATCATAAAGTCTCCATTGACCAAGAGAGCAAGTTAAATTACACACTACTGCATGATGTTGGTGTGCGTGTGTGATTGTTCAACGAGTTTACTGATCATTATGTATCTGAGTAAGAGGTCTACAGTATGGGTCTGATCATTAAGTATTCTTAATAAGAGATTGCCTAATACAGTATGGAGTACTGATCATTATGAACATCTAATAAGAGGTCTGCTCTACAGTATGGATCTGATCATATGTATCTTAGTAAGAGGTCATCTCATAGTAAAAATATGGGTTACTGCTCATTATGTATCTTAGTAAGAGGTCTACAGTATGGGTTCTGGCCTGATCATCTTGTATTCTTAAAAAGAGGGGTCAACAGTATGGTCGCATCAGGTAGTATCCTTAATAAGATGATCTCGTATACAGTATAGACCGCGTCCTGAATATTATGTATCTAGTAAGAGGTCTACAGTATACGCCGCGTATGCACATATGTTCTTATAAGAGGTCTTTACAGTATGCGTCTCTGATCAGGATGTAATCTAGTAAGAGTACTACAGTAGGCGTCTTGATCATTATGTATCTAATAAGAGGTCTGGACTACAGCTATGCAGCGTCTGATCATATATGTATCTTATAAGAGATCTGTCATACAGTATGGGTATCTGCCATCATTATGTAACTTAATAAGAGGTCTACAGTATGCCGAGTCTGCATCATTATGTATCATTAATAAGAGGTCTTCTACAGATAAGGAGGTCTGATCATTATGTATCTTAATAGAGACCTGCTTCTTCTACAGTATGGGTCCTGATCATTATGTATCTTAGTTAAGAGCGTCTACAGATCATAGCGTATGATCATTGTGTATCTTAAAAACCAGGTACTACAGCATGGTCTGATCATTATAGTATCTTATAAGAGAAGGTCTCAGTAGGGTCTGATCATTATTGTATATCTTAGTAAGAGGTACTACAGTATGGCCGTCTGATCATATGCCTATCTTAAATAAGAGGTACTGTCTACAGTATGGACCTCTTGATCATATGTATATTAATAAGCAGGTCTGTAATACAGTATGAACGGTACTGATGTTATGTATCTTAATAAGAGATCTGTCTACAGTATGGGGCATGATCATATGTAAATCTTAATAAGAGGTCTGACAGGAGCGGTCTGATCATTATGCTATCGTAATAAGAGGTCTACAGTATGGGTCTGATCATTATTTATTAATAAGAGGTATACAAGTAGCCCGCGTCTGATCATTATGATATCTAATAAGAGCGTCTACAGTATGGGTATGAATCATTGTTATGTATCTTAATAAGCAGGATCATGTTACTACAGTATGGGTTCTGATCTTATGTATCTTAATAAGAGATCTGTCTACAGTATGCCCGGTCTCTGATCATTCATGTATCTTAATAAGAGGTCAACAGTATGGTCTGATCATTATGTATCTTAATAGAGGTCTACAGTATGCGGTCTGATCAGTATGCTATCTTACTAAGAGCGTCTTAGTATGGTCGCATCATATATGTATCTTAATGTAAGGGTCTACAGTATGCGGTTCTAGATCATTATGTATCTTAATAGAGATCTGTTATAGTATGGTAACATGCATCATGTATGTATCTTAATAAGAGGTCGACAGTATGGGTATGCATCATTATGTATCTGCCAGTAAGAAGGTCTCACATCATGCGTCTGATTATTAGGTATCATAACAAGAGATCTGTCTACAGTATGCGGTCTGATCATTATGTATCTTAATAAGAGAATCTGTCTACAGTATCCGCGGTATGATCATCTATGCTATCGTAGAAGAGGCGTACACAGTATGCGGCCTGAACTGATCAATAAGGATCCTTTAATAAGAAATCTGTTCTACAGTATGGGTCTGATCATTATGCTATCTTAGTAAGAGGTCTACAGCTAGGCGGTAATGAGTCTGCATCATTCCATGCTATCTTATAAGAGATCTGTCTACAGTATGGGTCTGATCATTATGTATCTTAATAAGAGGTCTACAGTATGGGTCTGATCATTATGTATCTTACTAAGAGATCTGTTACAGTATGGAGTACTGATCATTATGTATCTAGACGCAGTAAGGTATACAGGATGGCTCTGACATTATAGCTCATCTTATAAGAGCGTACTAAGGTCTACAGCTATGGTCTGATCATTATGCTTATCTTAATAAGAGTCCCTACCAGTATGGGTCTTATCATTTATAGATATCTTAATAAGAGGTGTCTGGTCTACAGTATGAAGGTTCTGATCATTAAGTATCTTAATAAGAGTCTACAGCTATGCGTCTGTTCCAGAGTATCTTAGTAAGAGCGCTACAGTATGGGTCTGGATCATTAGTGATATCTTAATAACGGAGATCTGTCTACAGTATGGCGTCTGATCATATATGATATCCTAATAGAGATTCGTCTACAGTATGCGGTCTGTCATTAGTACTTAATAAGATGAGTTCTACGTATGGGTAACTGATCAATTATGTATGTAAATAAGAGGTTACCGTATGGTACTGTCATTGTGATACTTAATAAGAATGGTTTGCTACTACAGTATGTCTGATCAGATGTATCTAATAAGAGAAGTCATACAGTATCGGCAGTCTGCATCATATGCTGATCTTAATAACAGGTCTACAGTAATGCCGTCTGATCAGTATGCCTAATTAATAAAGGTCCACCAGTATGGGTCTGATTTCATTTTATGTATCTTAATAAGAGGTCTACAGTATCGGATCTATGATCATTATAGCTATCCTAGTAAGAGCGTACGTACGTCATGGTCTGCGCGACCACCCAGCTTATACAGAAACTAACAACCGTCCAACAGCCCCCCATAGCCACACCCATAAATATCTTCACCACAAAGGCTAAAAATAATGTACTCGATCACTCCCTGATTCACTCCGCTCCTCTCCCTCCCCAATGTCCCTTAACCTCTTCATGGATCATATGCCTTAGTATCCTTAATAAGAGGTCTGTACACAGTATGGGTCTGATCATTATGTACTCTTAATAAAGAGATTATGCTATACAGTATGCCACGGTCTGAGCATTTTATGTATCGTAATAAGAGTCTACAGTACGGGTCATGATCATTATTGTATCTTAATAAGAGTCTAGCTCTACAGTATGGCGTCTGATCATATGTATCTTAATTAAGAGATCCTGCTCTACAGTATGGCGTCTGATAATCTATGCTATCTTAGTAAGAGGTACGACAGTATGCGGTTGCCATCATATGGTATCTTAATAAGGCGTCTACAGCATGGTCCTGCATCATTATGCTATCCGTAAGAAGAGCGTTCACAGTATGGGTATGATCATATGTATCTTAGTAAGAGCGGTCATACAGTATGGGTCTGATATTCAGTATCTTAATAAGAGGCTCTGCTCATACAGATATGCGCCGTCTGCATCATTATGTATACTAATAAAGATGGTCTGTCTTAACAGTATGGCGTCTGCATCGTGATGATCTATAATTAAGAGATCTGTCTACAGTATGGAGCTGAGTCATTATGTATCTTAATAAACGCATGGTCTACTTTTGGAGTATGGCGTATGATCATTATGTGATATCTAAATAAAGAGGTCTACAGTAGGGTATGCATCATTATTATCTTAACCTAATAAGAGGTTAAGTATCGCACGTATGATCATTATGACTATCTTAATAAGATGGTGCTAAAGTATGCGGGTTCTGATCATTGTGTATCTAATAAGAGACTTCTGTCTACAGTATGCGTCTGCATAATTTGCTCATCTTAATTTGAACGAGAACTGCTATACAGTATGTGGTCTCGATCATTAGTATCTAATAAGAGGGTCAACAGTATGGTCTGCTCCAGTTATGGATCTTAATAAGGTCACCGTATGGGTCTGATGATTATGTATCTTAATAAGAGCGTACTATAGTATGCAGTCTGATCATTATGTATCTTAGTAAGAGGTCTACAGTAGAAGGTGACTGATCATTAGGTTCTTTAATAAGAGCATCTGTCTATTTAGGCTTTTTTAGCATGTCTGATCATTATGTATACTTAATAAGAGGTCTACAGTACGGGTACGGTCTTTTCTAGATCAGATATGCCTATCTGAGGAAAGAGTCTACATGTATGTGCTGTATCTTCATGTATCTATAACAAGAGATCGTCACAGTATGGGTCTGATCATTATGTCTCTTAATAAGAGATCTGTCTACGTATGGCGTATCTGATCATTTGTATACTTAATAAAGACATCTGTCTACAGTATGAGCCGCTCTGATTCATATGTATCTAGAAGAGCGTCTATACAGTATGCCGTCTGAATATGGGTCTGAATCATTATGTATCTTAATAAGCAGATCTGTCTACAGTAGGGTCTGATCAGTATGCTCATCTTAACTAAGAGCGTCTACAGTATGGGTCCTGATCATATGTATCTAATACGAGTATACCGTATGGTTGAATCATTCTGTATCTTCAATAACGAGGTTCTACAGTATGCGGGTCTTATCGTATGTTATCTTAATAAGAGGTACTGTCTACAGTATGGCGTCTCGATCATTATTGTATCTTAATAAGAAGTACTACAAATAGTACGTCTGCTCATTATGTATCTTAGTAATGAGCGTCTACAGTATGGCGTTCTGATCATTAGTGCTATTAATAAGAGATCTGTCTACAGCATGGGTCTGATCAGTTTGCTATATTCAATAAGAGATGTAGTTACAGTATGGTCCTGATAATTATGTATCTAATAAGAGTCTACAGATGGGTCTGATCATTTATGTATCTTAACTAAGAGGCTCTACAGTATGGGTCTGATAATTGTGTCCTATACTTAATAAGAGAGTTTTGTATACAGTCATTGTTCTGATCATTATGTATACTTAATAAGAGGTCTACAGTATTGCATCTGATCCTTATGTTATTATATAATAACGGTCTACAGTATGGCAGTCTGATCATTATGTATCTTAATAGAGCAGTCTTACATATAGGGTCTGATCATTATGCTATATATTAATAAGAGGTATAAAGTATGGGTCTGTCTATGACCGTATACTCTAATAAGAGCCCGTCTTCTTATAGATATGTATGTGCTGCATCATTATAGTATCTTAATAAAGTTACAGTATGGGTACTGCATCATTGTCTGATCATTATGTATCTTAAAAGAAGGTCTACAGTATTGTGCTGATCATTATGTATCTATAATAAGAGGTCTTCTACAGTTATGCCGTCTGATCATTATGCCTATCTTAATAGATGCCGGTCTATAGTATGCGTCCGATCATTATGTATCTTAATAAGAGGTCTCACAGTATTGCTCTGATCATTAGGCTATTAATAAAGAGGTCTACAGCATGGCGTCTGATTCATGATGTATCTTATAAGAGGTATATAGTATGCGCGTCTGATGATCATTATGTAATCTCTAATAAGAGGTCTACAGTTTTATGGGTCATGATAATTATGTATCTTAATAAGAGCGTCACAGGATGCCGCGTCTGACATTAAGGATCTTAATAAGAGGTTGTCTCAGTATGGTCGCTAGCGTCTGCGTCTGATCATGCAGCCTATCTAATAAGAGGTCTACAGTTATGGGTCTGATCATATGTATCTTTAATAAGAGGTCTCCAGTAGGGTGCTGAACATTATGTATCTTAATAAGACGTCTCGTTATGTAGGCAAAGATCACTGATCATTTTTTTAAACTTAATAAGAAGGTATACAGTATGGGTCTGATCATTATGTATAATGACAGTAAGTAAGAGGTCTAAAGTATGCGTCTCGCATCCATCTTCCCCCTTTCTTCTCACCTGATCATTAGCTATCATAACAATGGATCTGTCTCTACAGTATGGTCTGCATCATTTATGTATCTTAATAAGAGATACTGCTACTACAGTATGGGTCTAGCATCATTATGTATCTTCGAGTAAGGAGGTCTAACAGTATGGACAGTACTGATCATTAAGTATCTTAAATAGATATCTGTCTACAGTATGGGTCTGTATATGTATCTTAGGTAAGAGAGTCTACAGTATGGCTCTGAATCATTAGTATCTTAATAATAGATCTGTCTCTACAGTATGGGCTACTGACATTAACTTGTATCTTAATAAGAGGTCTACAGCTATGCGGTATGATCATTATGTATCTTAATAAGAAAATCTGTCTACAGTATGCGGTCTGATCATTATGTTCTTAGATAGAGTCTACAACGTGATGGCGTCTGATATTATGATATCTTATAAGAGTCAATGAACATCCTTAGACCACCTTTCACACTCAACCCATAAATCCCTATCAAACCACCAAAAATCTTAACATAACAAGACAATCTACCGCCCCTTTAACCTCGTCCCGTCACCCCTAACCTCCGACCCCCCCTTTCTTTGACCTCCCCATACTATCCCTCCCATCTCTCTCAATACTCCCACTCCACACGCCCACTACACACCATCCTCAAACCCACCCTCCCTCTAATCTCTAAACTCAAACATACCCCCTTCCCCAACACTCTACCCCACCCTCACCCCACACCCCCCCACCCCTCCCCCCCCCATTTCCCCTCCGTCCCCCCCACCGGCCGCCCCTCCTTCTCCCATGCACCCGCCTCAACCCTCCCTCCCATCCCCTCCCACTTCTTTCTGGTCTAACCCAGCTCTCTTCGCCACCACCCTTCTTTTCACTCCAAAATCACCTTACCCACATACATTACTCCCTCTCCCCATATTCCTCCCTCTAATACCCTTCTCATCCTCTCTTGCTCTACAGTATAGGTCTGATCATTATGTATCTTAATACGAGGTCTACAGTATGGGTCTATATCAATTTGTATATTAATAAGAGTCTGCATCTACAGTATGCCGAGTCTGATCATTATGTACTTATAAGAGATCACCAGATATGGTCGGTTCATTATGTATGTTAGTAAGAGGTCTACAGTATGCGGTATGATCATTTTTATGTATCTTAATGAGCAGATCTGTCTACCAGATATCGGTCTATCCTATGTATACTTAAGTACGAGGGCTATCAATGGTTGATCATTATGATATCTTAAATAAAGAGTCTACAGTGTGGTAATGATCATTAGTGTATCTTAATAAGAGATCTAGTCTACAGTGATGGGTCTGATCATTATGTATCTTATAGAGATTGTGTCTACAGTATGGGTCTGATGTATTATGATATACTTAATAAGACGAGTCTACAGTATGGCGTTGATCATTATGACTGAATAAGAGGTCGACGTATGGGTCTGCATCATTGTGTATTCTTATAAGCAGGTTTGTCTCGTATTGTCTGATCATTATGTAGGCTAATAAGCAGGTCATTACAGTATGGTCTGATCATTATGTATCTTAAAACAGCGTCTACGTATAGGGTCTGATCATATGTATCTTAATAAGATGCGTCTACAGTATGGGTTGATCATGATGTATCTATAAAGATGATCCTATAGTATGGTCTAGATCATATGTATTTAATAAGAGGTCTACAGTATCGGGTCGCTGCCATTCATTATGTATCTTAAAAGAGGCTCTACAGTATTGTTGATCATTATGTATCTTAAAAGAGGTACTACAGATATGGACGATGATGATCATGATGTATGCTTATAAGAGTAAGTATAGTATGGGTGCTGATATTATGTATCTTAAAAGCAGCGTCTACAGCTATGCGGGATAAATGATCATATGTATCTTAATAAGAGCCACAGTATGCCCGCCGTCTGATCATTATGTATCTTAATAAGAGAGTCTGTCTACAGTATCGGGTCTGACATCATGCATGTATCTTAATAAGAGGTCTACAGTATGAGTCTGATTCATTATGTATCTAATAGAGGGTCTACAGTATGGTCTGAACAATATGATATCTTAATAGAGGTCTATAGTATGGGTTCTGATCATTTTAAATCTTAATAAGAGGTCTACAGTATCGGAGTCTAGATCAATGTATCTTAAATAAGAGGTCTACAGTATGGTTGCCTCTCATTATGTATCTTAATAAGAGAGTATACAGTATTGTCCTGATCATTATCCGGATACTTAATACGAGGTCTACAGTATGCGGTCTGATCATTATGTAATCTTAATAAGAGGTCTGTCTACAGTATGGTGTCTGAACATTATGCTATATAATAGAGATCTAGTCTACAGAATGAGTCTGATCATTATGTATCTTAATAAGCACGGTCTACAGTATTGTAATGATCATTATGTATCTTAATGAGGTCTACAGTATTGTCTGATAATTATGTATAACTTATAAGATGTATGTCTACAGCTATAAGCGTCTAGCATCATTATTATCTATAATAAGAGGTCTCACAGATATTGTCTGATAGTAGTATCTTAATAAGAGGTCTACAGTATGTACTGCAATCATTATGTATCGTTAATAAAAGACGTCTACAGTATGGGTCTGACATTATGATATCTTAATAAGAGTCTTCACTACAGTATGGGTTCTGATCATTATGTATCTTTAATAAGAGGATGTACAGTGTTGTCTGATATCATATGTATCTTTAATAACGGAGTCTACAGTTAGGGACGTACTGATCATATGTATATTAATAAGAGGAGTCTAACAGTGTGAGGGAAAGGCGTCTGCATCTCGAGCAGTATAGTATCTTAATAAGAGGCCTTACGGTATGGAACCGGTAGTATCATTATTATGTTACTTAAGAAGAAGGCTATACAGGATCGTCTGATCATTATGTATCTTAATGAGATGTACCTACAGTATGGGTCTGTCATTATGTATCTTATACCATGCGTCTACAGTAATGCGCGATGCTGCATCATTATGGATCTTAATAGGACGAGTCTGTATACAGTATGGTACTGACTTGGATCATTATGTATCTTCAGTAAAGAGGGTCTACAGTATGGTTGAATCATGATGCCCTATCTTAATAGCGTACTGTCTACAGTTATGCGCGTCTGATTCATTATGATCTAATAGATGTCTACTGTATGTTCTGATCATTAGGTATCTTTATTTTTATTTTTTTTAATTTTGGGGGGGGATAGATCAGCTTAATATTGCAGATAGATTGTATCTTCTATCAATGTAAATTGTCTGCATCACTTCCAATCCCCCATGTTTTTTTATATATATATACTCCCCTTATTACTTTTCAACCCCACCATCCTTTCCCTACTTGGAGTAAATTAGTGAACAACAATGCCCAGGCCTCTACTTCCGGTCTATACTTACTATGTACACCTTATGGACAGAGTTAATTTTACAATAATTCTATTATATATATATATATATATTATTTATTTTTTGCTCCTGAACTTCTTCTACTCTCAACCTCTCCGATCATTTTCATGATGTCCATCCGGTTTGCTTCTATATGCCATATATTTCTAACTGTGCTCTTTCCCAAAAGCTCCCAACATACAACCTATATACTTATTATGGACACAGTATGCTTACATTATTAGCTATCTTTGTTATTATTTGTTGTTATTTGTTATTAGTCCCATCCTTCAACTCTATTCAATACCTCCCATCTATCTCTTAACACCATCCATATAGGATTTCTATTTGCCATATATATTTCAACCATACTGTGATGTTTTACAAAAGTTCTGAACCTTTCTATTCTCATTGCTTCTACAGATTGTGAATTAAAAATAAACATTTTTGCTAAAAGTATTATTATATTATTGATTGATTGACTATGACTTTTCAGATCACCCAGTAATGCTATCTGCAAGGTTAGTTTCCAGGTAAATATTTGCAATCCTTTAACAATTCCTGGACCTGTGTCCAAAAACAAGCTACAAATGGACAGAACCAAAACAAATGATCGAATGATTCTGTCTCTTCACAGCAAAATCTGCAGAGCTGGGAAGATTGTATCCCCCATGTAAATAACATTCTATTTGTAGAAAGAATTTAAATAATAATTTAAATTGAAAGATTCTAATTTTTGAATCCGGTGTCGTTTTGCGTGTCAGTTCATAAACACTATGCCATGGGATCGGTACGTCAAAAATCTCTTCCAACTATTTTGCAATCTATATGGGACGGCTGTCAATCCTTTGGTCCTTAAGTGAAACTGATATACTTTTTTATTTATCACAGTTTTCCTTTAATTAACGCAAGTCAATGTTGCTTTATGCGGGCCGACAGACAAGTTTCCTTACTTCTCCCCCACTGTCCACTTTCCTCTTCCATTTTGCGGTAAGGGCTGCAATTATTTGGTTGTGAATTTTTGGGTATGAGCAAGAACATTTCCATATGTTTTTTGTTAGCTGCATGTGCGACATGAACTCCACCATCCACTACGATAATATCATTTAATGAAAGATTAAACCTTTTTTAAATTAAACAATTCTGTCAAAAAATTAAATGGTGTTTTGTCAATTAGTATATGTTGAATTTAAACCACAAATTTGTTGCAATTATTTGTGCGGTCAGTTTCTGGAGGATTTAAGTTGAAAATTGCAACCAGCTTTCTATGGCTTGTTTTTAGAAATAGTGACATTTGGGAGATTATTTCCCTTTTCACATAAGCTGAAAGTGGTGGATAGGTTTGTAATCTGAATAAATGGAAAAAGGCCTTTCTTGAACATTGGGTGAGACAATCTTACTAATTTGCTTGAGAACCAGTTCGGAATTTAAGTATAACTTTTGGATGACTGAAGATTTTAGTGATAGGTCTAATACTTTAATATTTAATAATTTCTGTCCTCCGAATTCATATTCATTATATAAATATGCTCTTTTAATTTTGTCTGGCTTGCCGTTCCAAATAAAATTGAATGTTTTTTTCTCATATAATTTAAAAAACTGTTTGCTAGGCGTAGGCAAGACCATAAGCAAATAGGTAAACTGGGATAATACTAAAGAGTTAATCAGGGTGATTTTTCCACAAATTGACAGGTATTTTCCTTTCCTTGGTAGTAAGATCTTATCAATTTTGTGCAAATTTTCTATTAAAATGGTATTGAAGTGAGATCATTTATTTCCTTTGGGATATGTATTCCGAGTATATCCACATCACCATCAGACCATTTTATTGGTAAACTACATGGTAATGTAAAAATTGTATTTTTTAGTGATCCAATACGTAACATAGTACATTTGTCATAATTTGGTTGTAATCCAGAGAGGTTAGAAAATGTATCTAGATCCTCTATGAGGCTGTGGAGGGATTCTAGTTGTGGATTTAAAAGAAAACATGAATCATCAGCGTACAATGACACCTTTGTTTTTAAAGCCCTGTATTTCTAATCCTCTGATATTATTATTGGATCTGATTTTAATAGCTAACATCTCGATGGCCACAATAAATAGATATGCCGATAGTGGACAACCTTGTTTCACTCCTCTTGACAGTTTCATCATTATGTATCTTAATAAGAGGTCTACAGTATGGTCTGATCATTATGTATCTTAATAAGAGGTCTACAGTATGGGTCTGATCATTATGTATCTTAATAAGAGGTCTGTCTACAGTATGGGTCTGATCATTATGTATCTTAATAAGAGGTCTACAGTATGGGTCTGATCATTATGTATCTTAATAAGAGGTCTGTCTACAGTATGGGTCTGATCATTATGTATCTTAATAAGAGGTCTGTCTACAGAATGGGTCTGATAATAATAATAATAATATGCCATTTAGCAGACGCTTTTATCCAAAGCGACTTACAGTCATGCGTGCATACATTTTTGTGTATGGGTGGTCCTGGGGATCGAACCCACTACCTTGGCGTTACAAGCGCCGTGCTCTACCAGTTGAGCTGCAGAGGACCATCATTATGTATCTTAATAAGAGGTCTGTCTACAGTATGGTCTGATCATTATGTATCTTAGTAAGAGGTCTACAGTATGGGTCTGATCATTATTTATCTTAATAAGAGGTATACAGTATGGGTCTAATCATTATGTATCTTAATAAGGATTGGTCTTCTCAGTATGGGTTGATCATTGTGTATCTAATGAGAGCTGTATGGGTCACAGGTAAAAAGGGGTTTCTTGGATCATTATGTATCTTAATTTGAGGGGTGATCTGTTCTAAAAATAAGGTTTAATGGGTCTGACATTTGTATCTTAATTAAGAGGGGTTGGCTCAGTATTGGTTTTTTGATCCTTTTATTGC
>LR778260.1:456347-536347 GCA_902810595.1 Coregonus sp. 'balchen'
GAGGCTGGAGGGAAAGGGGGGTTAAAGTGTAAATGGACATGTTTGACTCTCTCTTCCGCCACCACGGGTCAAACAGACTTCACTCATGCACACCCACCCCATGCCATCCTCCATCCTCAGTGCTTTTGTTGATAATGAATAACTTAAGTAAGCAAATGGGGGCTATTTGAAGGTGATTGCTTTAGCCCCAGCGGGCTACTGATTATACCCTAGATCAGCTAGATGCAGGCCAGAGTGTGCAAGGCAGTAATAAATGTGTCACTGTCTGTCACCTTGATTACTCAAAATTCTCTTGACCTGTCTGCACCTACGTTGTAAACTTTCATTTCTAGGCTAGGTTGTAGCAACCTCATGATGAGTATAGGGAACATTCTAGTATCATGTAGTAGCCTGAACCTATCAATGTTAAATTGAGCTTGGTGAATGGAATATGAATGACTGTCATCCAATATGCTGTAATAAAAATAAAGCCATGCTCATTAAAAAAAGAATCGTCCTCCCTCATCTTAAGCGGCGCCGACCGCCACTGGGTCGTGGATAGTGGAGAGAGGTCTCTTGACACAGGCCAGGGGTGGGAGAATGGAGGAACGGAAGAATAAGGGAGGAGTGGTGGAGGGGAGAAGAGAGGGAGAATAGAGGAGGGACAGGGTTTATTTTGGCTGCTGTCTGTCTGGTGATAAGCAGACAGGGAGGTGCTTCAGACACACAGACAGGATAGGGAGAGAGAGGGAGGCCCACTAGACAGTCCCCTTGATACTGCTGCTGGCTCCAGTCAGTCAGTCCCCTTGATACTGCTGCTGGCTCCAGTCAGTCAGTCCCCTTGATACTGCTGCTGGCTCCAGTCAGTCAGTCCCCTTGATACTGCTGCTGGCTCCAGTCAGTCAGTCCCCTTGATACTGCTGCTGGCTCCAGTCAGTCAGTCCCCTTGATACTGCTGCTGGCTCCAGTCAGTCAGTCCCCTTGATACTGCTGCTGGCTCCAGTCAGTCAGGAAGCGTCAGGGAGCACATGAGAGAGATGACTGACTGGCTGTAACACTCTTCAGCTGCACACACACACACGCACGCACGCACGCACGCACGCACGCACGCACGCACACACGCACGCACACACACACACACACACACACACACACCACACACACACACACACACACACACACACACACACGCACACACACACGCACACACACACACACACGCACACACACACGCACACACACACGCACACACACAGAGAGAAAATAGAACCAGAAAGAAAATGTTACTTTCTCAGGTTTATCTGTTGGCTTAACATGTCAGACACCTTGAAGAGAAATGCATGCTGCATGGAGCATTGTGTAAGAAGGAGACTGACAGGGAAACATCCAGTTAAATGCACAGAAGACACAGTTTATTACCATGTTCTTTAACTGATGGTCTGGTGACTGTGGAATGTGGAATGCAAACAGCCAATGGCAGTGATTCTGGAGAGAGAGAGAGAGAGAGAGAAAGCAGATGATTTCCCCTCAGAGTCTTACTGTTAGGCCTCTCCTGCTGTGGAGCTTTGATCCCTTTACAGTGGAAAGTGTACTTGGACACAAAGGAATTGACCAGTTATCTTACTGTGGAGGATAAGTCCTCTCATCGTATATAGTAATGGCAGCATAACTTTCACACATGTTTTGTCATTTGGATATCAATAGCATTTAAAACATGGCCTCATACTTAAAGAACAAATAGAGTTTAGAATTAAAAATGGACAGGCATCCTCCTTTAAATATTCTAACAAGGTTAACAAGTCTAGGCCAACATTATTTCACCATCACATGTCATTATTACAAGCTTCTGTTTTACCAACACATGTCATTTGTACACGCCTCTGTTTCACTATCACATGTGGTCTAAGGCACTGCATCGCAGTGCTAGCTGTGCCATTAGAGATCCTGGTTTGAATCCAGGCTCTGTCGTAGCCGGCCGCGACCGGGAGACCCATGGGGCGGCGCACAATTGGCCCAGCGTCGTCCAGGGTAGGGGAGGGAATGGCCGGCAGGGGATGTAGCTCAGTTCGTAGAGCATGGCGTTTGCAACGCCAGGGTTGTGGGTTCGTTTCCCACGGGGGGTAAAAAAAATTAAAAAATAATAATGTATGCACTAACTGTAAGTCGCTCTGGATAAGAGCATCTGCTAAATGACTAAAATGTAAATGTAAAAACGTATTACAAGCTTCTGTTTTACCATCACATGTCATTAGTACACGCCTCTGTTTCACCATCACATGTCATTAGTACACGCCTCTGTTTCACCATCACATGTCATTAGTACTTTGTAAGTAGGAAATAATACATGACACATTCATAACCCATACTTAAGACATTCATAACCCATACATAACACATTCATAACCCATACATAACACATTCATAACCCATACTTAAGACATTCATAACCCATACATAACACATTCATAACCCATACTTAAGACATTCATAACCCATACATAACACATTCATAACCCATACTTAAGACATTCATAACCCATACATAACACATTCATAACCCATACTTAACACATTCATAACCCATACCTAACACATTCGTAACCCATTCTTAACCAGTACATAAACATGCTTATACCGGGGATGGGGGAGTGTTTGTTTGGGGCTGTGGAGGGGGAGCTGAGGCGCTTATTTGGTCGCGATGACCCTATCAACTCTCTCGTTGACACCCAAAGTGGAGAACATTTTCCCCAGAGCCGCTGTGTCGAGCTTGGGAAGCCCTGCCTTTCCTTTCCAGCCGGCCGGCCGACCGACCCACCACCCTGCCCCTGCCCCTGCTGCATTCCTCTCCTATCACTGTCCACACCAGAGCAGAGGCAGAGGGCGCACAGCCATGACTGGGGAGACTGGTCTTCATCAGGGCCCTATGACAGAGAGATAGGGTCTGGTCTAGAGAGAGAGAGAGAGGAGGAGAGGAGAGATACGAGACATAGAGTAGAGTTCTAAAGGAAAGGGGGAGGGAAGGGAAAGGGGGTTTTGGGGTTTCGTTTTTTAATTTATATTCTATATTCCCCTGAAATTTGGTTTTCCTCCTTTGCCCTATCGAAAATTTTCTCTCCCCTATTCGCCGGCCCTTTCCCCTCTCTTCCTTTTCTTCCTCTTTTCTCTCGCTCCTTCCTTCTCTCTCCTCTTCTAAAATCTCTATTCTCCCTTTTCCCCCTTTCTTTCCTTGGTTTTTAAAAAAGAGATAATAGACACCAAAAACCAAAAGAATGGAACCCCCCTCCAAACCCTGAGCCCCCCTGATTTTTTAAATTTTTTTTTTGTTTTTAGAAAAAAGATCCCACTAATCTACAAAAAATTTAAAAACCAAAAAAGTGAAAGAAAAAACCAAATTATTAAAAACAGAAAGAGAAAAAAAGTAAATTTTCGCCCCCAAAATTTAAAAAGTTTTGACTCTCACTAGCAGCTTAAAAAACCAAAAAAACCAACCACAAACCCCAGCCAGCAGGCTAACAAGCCAGCCAGAGAAATGTAGCTATAACAAACCTAACCAAAGGGAGTTAATACAACTACATCAAACGACCAAACTGAGTAATCAAAAAAGGAGCACACAACACCAAAACATGTTTTCTGTTTTTGTGTGTGAAGATTTTTCAGTCTTTTTTGCTGTTTTTTTTTAGATAAACTAGAGCTAACTAGCAACAGCAGCAGACAAACAAACTGGTTGCCATCCCAAAGGTGCATCCCCGAAAAAGCACAGCAACAAATATTTGCAGAGCCCCCAGGGACCAAATTTTCCCCCCCCCCCCCCCTCACGCCTTAAGTCCATTTTTCTAAAACCCTCCAAAACCCCCAGGGGACCTGTCCCCCCCCCCCTCCAGGCTGAGGTCCAATTTTTTTCTACCCTCCAACCCCCAGGCCCCATTTCCCCACTCCCCCTTTCCCCCCCCCGCGCCCCCGGAAAATCCCCCATTTTTTCTACCCCCCCCCCCCAAGGCCCCCGGCCCCATGTACCCCCTCCCCCTCAGCGCTGATTCCCATTCTCCTCCCTCCAGAACCCACCCTTTTTCCCATGTACCCCCCATCCCCCAGCCCTGATAACCTAAACCCCCCCCAACCCCCCCCTTCCCCCCCCTCCCCTCACCCCTGAGTCCCTTCTCTCCCCCCAGGGCCCCCCAGGCACCATGTTTCCCCCCTCCCCTCAAAACGCTGAGTCCCCCTTTCTTTTCCCCCCTCCAGAGGGCCCCCGGCAAACCCTGTCCCCACTCCCCCCAGCCTGATCCTTTCCCCTACCCTTTTCCCCCCCCGACCCACAGGGACCCATGTCCCCCCCTTTCCCCCCCAGCGCGAGCCATTCCCTCCCCCCCAGAGGCCCCAGGCCCCCATGTCCCCACTCCCCCTCAGCGCTGAGCCATTCCCCCACCCTCCAAGGCCCCCCAGGGACCATGTCCCCCCTCCCCCTCAGGCGATCCCTTTCTAACCCCCCAGGGCCACAGGGCAACCCTGTCCCCCACTCCCCCCCCAAGGGCGAGTCCCTTTTTCAACCCCCCCAGAAAGGGCCCCAACAAACCATGTCCCCACTCCCCCTCCAAAAACCCCCCCAAATCCCTTCCTTCTAACCCCCCTCCAAGGCCCCAAAGGGACCAGTCCCCCCCCCCCTCCCCTGGGGTCCATTCTCTAAAACCCTCCCAGGGGCCCCCCGGCCCAAAACCCGTCCCACCCCCCTCAGCACTGATTTCCCTTCTCTAAACCCCCCCAGGCCCCCAGGCACCATGGGCCCCCCCCCCCCTCCCTGAGGGCCTTTTCTCCCCCCAAAGGGCCCCCAACCCCCATGTCCCCCCCCCCCCCCTCAGCGCTGAAATTTTCCTTTTTCTTTCTCTAAACCCCCCAAGGAAAAGGGAAAAAAAAAACCATTTGGGCCCACTTTCCCCCCCTCCCCGTCCCTTTTCCCCCCTCCCCCCCCCTTCCCCAGGCCCCCTTTCCCCCCCCCCCTCAGAAACTGAGTCCAATTTCTCCCAAACCCCCCAGAAAGGCCCCACAAAAGGCCCCGGGCCCCCTGTTCCCCCCTCCCCCCCCCCCAAAACGCTGAATTTCCCTTTCTCCCCCAAACCCCCCAGGGCCCCCAGGGCCCCCCATTTTCCCCCCCCACTCCCCCCCCTCAAAGCGCTGAGTCCCCTTCTCTCCCTCCAAGGTCCAAAAGGCACCCTGTCCCCCTTTTTCCCCCCCCCTTTTAAACCTTTTTAGTCCTTCTTTTAAACCCTTCCCCAGGGCCCAAAAAACCCATTTCCCCCCCCCTCCCCCTCACCTTAGTCCCTTCTCTACCCCCCCGAGGCCAAAAAAAAGACACAAAAGAGGAAAAACTTTTAAAAAAAAAAAGAACTTTTTTCCCCAAGTGGGGGGAAAAACCGAAACCCCCCTTTTTACCCCCGACCTCTAAAAAAAACAGTGTGTGAGTATCTCATCTTTCTCACTGAAACCCCCCAATCAGGGGGCCCAGGGAGTCTGCTTCCTTCAAAATACCCCAAATTCCCCCCCTAAAAGAAAAAAGGGATTTTTGTTAAAGGGTGGAACCCAAAGTCCAAAAAGGCAGATGACCCGACGCACCAAATACCAAACCCCTCTCCAAAATGGGACTGTCAGGGGGCAAGGGGAAACCTTTGCTGTTTGAAAAAACTTTCAGACCCTTTAAAAGAGAGCAAAAGAGAAAGGGGGCACCCCCATTGACTTTTGGCCAAACCCTCCACAAAGGGCAAACCCCCACCCACCCCCCAAACCCCCCCACCCCCATATCCCCCCCCAAAAGGCCCATCCAAACCCCCCCCCTTCTTCCCCCCATAAATGGAGGGCACCCCCCAGGGAGGAAAGCGACCCCCTCATTTCAAAACAGGTCAGCCCTCCCCACCCCCCCCATTTCTTTCCCCTGAGGGGTCAGTTCACCCCTGGAGGAAGGGGGCCTGCTCAGGGAGAGTGTGAAAACGCAACCAGACAAACCACACCCTTTGGGAGCTCCCCAACCAAGGTTCGGCCCAAATAAAGGGCAGCAGGGCCCTTTCAAAACAAATTAAAAAAGTTCCCAAAAGAGACCCGGCCCCAAAAGACTTGGCCCCTCTAACAAAGTGGTGAGAGAGCTCCAAAGACAGGCAGAGCAGTAATAACGAGCTGACCACACTAAGAGAGGAGCTGCAGGAGAGAAAAAGAAACAGAGGACAGACTGCAGGAGCAGCTAGATCAACCACTCTATGACCTGGCCCTCACACAGCAGAGGAGACCCACCTCAACCAGCCAGGCCTCCCCAGCCCTGCCGGCTGCATGCCTCCCCCCCATCCCACAGAACAGCCTCCCACTTGACAGCGGCACCGGCACAGACCAGCCACAACCCCACTCCAACACCCACCCAGCCCCAACTCTAACCCCCGCCAGTCCAGAAGAAACACTGGCTGAGATTGTCCTGTTGATGGACTCAAATGGGAAGTTTGTTTCAGGAGAATAAAACTTTTCTCTAGACACAAAACGAGAAAGGTGTGGTGCCCAACAACGCAGAGTGCCATGGCGCTGCTTGATAAGGCCCAGCTCGGGTCGCCAAGCAACATAATCATACACACCGGAAGCAACGACCTGCGTGCTCAGCAGGAGAGGGTGGTGACTTCACTACAGCGAGTGATTGAGAAAGCCTCCGCAATCTTTCCCAACTTAAGGATCGTTGGGTCAACCCTTCTACAGAGGAAGGACTTTCGCCCTGCCACTATCCAAAGAATAAACGCCAGCCTCTCCCGGGACTGTGCTCTGCGACCCAATGTACACCTGGCCCACCATCCCACCCTCGATCTGGACTGTCTCTATGACCATGTTCACCTGTACAGGGAGACAGTCCCCATCCTTGCTAAGACTCTCAAGGACGTCGCTTTAAACCGCATCCCGACCTCTCCACCCAGGAACAGCAGAGCAATCTCCACCCCCCCGAGATCACCGAGACAACACCCTGGACCCCCCAGCCACGGCCACAGCACCACCAACCTCAATGCCCACCACAACCAGCACAGCACAGACCACTCCTGCCCAGCTTCAGACCCACCCAGACGAGGCCTAACACCCCCCTCCCCCCCCACCACAGACCCCACACCTGGAGGAGCCACAGCCCGGCAGACAGAGCTATGCACAAGCTGTGAGAGGAGCAACTGGCCCAGCTCCCACCAACTAAATGAGTGACATTAAACAAATGCTGAGTCTACTATGCTCACATGTGATAGGCCGAGGGTCATGGTAAGATGAGCACAAGAACTCCACCATCCTCACACTACATCCACCCAAGTGGCTTGACACAAATGCTATCCTAAATTATAAATAAATTACATTTGCATAATAAGAGTTTACGTTAATCCTATTTTAATAGTTCTTGTTGGATTGTGAGTGTTTATCTCATTTTGAAGGTAAAGATTAAAAAGTTATGAAATCTTTTTACGTTGCATGTTGGAATTTACATGGTTTGAAGTTCTCTGCTTCTGGGATAAAGAGCAGAAACCCTAGCCCTCATCCTCCGATCCAACAGGTCCCAGACGTGCTCAATGGGATTGAGATCCAGACTCTTCGCTGGCCGTGGCAGAACACTGACATTCCTGTCTTGCAGGAAATCACTCACAGAACGAGCAGTATGGCTGGTGGCATTGTCATGCTGGAGGGTCATGTCAGGATGAGCCTGCAGGAAGGGTACCACATGAGGGAGGAGGATGTCTTCCCTGTAACGCACAGCGTTGAGATTGCCTGCAATGACAACAAGCTCAGTCAAATGATGCTGGGACACACTGCCCCAGACCATGACGGACCCTCCACCTCCAAATCGATCCTGCTCCAGAGTACAGGCCTCGGTGTAACGCTCATTCCTTCTACGATAAACTGAACTAACTAATTCAATCGAATTGATCCAAAAAAACTAAAAAACATGTATCTGGTTAATAATCAACGAGGAGGCTATCTTAACAGATAACAACGTCTTCCTCTGTGCCACATACATTCCCCCCTCAGAGTCACCCTACTTCAATGAAGAGAGTTTCTCCATTCTAGAGGGGGAGATTAGTCACTTTCAGGCCCAAGGCAATGTGCTGGTCTGTGGAGACCTGAATGCTAGAACAGCAGAAGAACTAGACACTATTAACAGTCATGGGGATAAACACCTATCGGGAAGCAACAACCTTTCCCTCCCCACATACCCCCCCAGAAACAACTATGGAGTACAGCCCCTGAAGCTCTGTCGAACACTGGGTCTGTACATAGTCAATGGTAGGCTAAGTGGAGACTCTTTTGGTAGGTACACCTACAGCTCATCCCTTGGCAGCAGTACTGTAGACTACTTCATCACCGACCTCAACCCAGAGTCTCTCAGAGCCTTCACAGTCAGCCCACTAACACCTCTCTCTGACCACAGTAAAATCACAGTGTATCTGAAAAGAGCAGAACCCAACCATGAAGCATCACAGCCCAATAAATTACATGGTACTAAACAGGCCTATAGATGGAGTGCAAACAGTACAGAAATCTACCAAAAAGCAATTAGTAGCCAAAAAATACAATCTCTCCTGGACAACTTTTTAGCCTTAACATTCTCCTACAGCAATGAAGGTATAAATTTGGCCGTTTGGAACATAAACGTTTTATTTGACAAATTAGCCTCCTTGGCTAATCTAAAGAAACATAAGAGCAAACCAAAAATAATAGATAATGAAAAATGGTTTGATAATGATTGCAAAAATCTAAGAAAGTCATTGAGAAATATATCTAATCAAAAACACAGAGACCCAGACAACAAAAATATACGCCTTCAATATGGGGAAACACTGAAGCAACACAAACACACCCTAAGAACAAAAAAGGAGCAGCACATTAGAAATCAGCTAGATGTGATTGAGGAATCCATAGAATCAAACCACTTCTGGGAGAATTTGAATAAATTAAACAAACCTCATAATGAGGAATTGGCTATCCAAAATGGGGATATGTGGAGAAATCACTTTGCAAACACCTACAGCAATATAACAAAGAGCCCAGAACAACAAGATATACAAGAAAAATTACAAATCCTTGAATCAGCAGTCAAAGACTATCAGAATACTGTGGATACTGCAATTACAGAACAGTAATTATTGGAAAAACTTTGCACTCTCCAACCCAAAAAGGCCTTTGGAGCTGATGGTTTTTTAAATGAAATGATCAAATATACAGACCACAAATTCTAATTGGCTATACTGAGCAGAAGCCAGATTAGATTTTTTTAAAATTATCGTACAACAGACCACATTTACACCCTCCACACTCTAATTGACAAACAAGTCAACCAAAACAAAGGCAAAATCTACTCGCCTTTTGTAGACTTCAAGAAAGCATTTGATTCAATTTGGCACGAAGGTCTTTTTTATATACTAATAGAAAGTGGTATTGGAGGGAAAACATATGTTATTGAATCAATTTACACAAAAAACAAATGTGTGGTTAAAATTGGCAACAAGCAAACAGACTTCTTCTCTCAGGGACGTGGAGTGAAACAGGGCTGCCCAATAAGTCCAACACTATTTAACATCTACATGAATGAATTGACAAAAACATTAGAAGAATCGGCAGCACCTGGTCTCACCCTACACAACACTGAAATCAAGTGTCTGCTGTACGCAGATGACCTGGTGCTACTGTCTCCCACTAAGGAGGGGTTACAGCAGCATCTAGATCATCTGCACAGATTCTGTCAGACCTGGGCTCTGACCGTTAATCTAAAAAAAACGAATATAATGATATTCCAAAAAAGGTCCGGAAATCAGGATGACAAATATAAATTCTATTTGGAGACAGTTCTATTAGAACACACCAAAAATTACACATATCTAGGACTAAATATCAGCAACACAGGTAGCTTTCACATGGCTGTGAATGAGCTGAGAGACAAAGCAAGAAGAGCATTCTATGCCATTAAAAGGAATATTAAAATCGAAATTCCAATTAGAATCTGACTCAAAATGTTCCAATCAGTTATAGAACCAATTGCTCTATATGGCAGCGAAGTATGGGGTCCGCTCTCTAATACTGAATTTACCAAATGGGACAAACATCCAATCGAAATACTGCATGCAGAGTTTTGCAAGACTGTATTGCAAGTGCAAAGAAAAACTCCAAATAACGCATGTAGAGCAGAATTGGGCCAATACCCCCTCCTTATTCAAATAGAAAAAATAGTCATCAAATTTTACAGCCATCTAAAAACAAGTGACCCCAAAACATTCCATCACACAGCTCTACTATGTCAAGAGATGAAACAAGAGAAGAGTCCCCTCAGCCAGCTGGTTCTGAGGCTCAGTTCACTAACCAAAACCAACCTCATAGAGCCTCAGGACAGCACTCAGAAAATCTGGCCCGACCAAATCATCACAAAGCAAAAAGAAAAATATATCACCTATTGGAAAGACACCACAAAAAATCTAAGTAAACTTCAATGTTATTTGGCTCTAAACAGACAGTACATGGTGGCAGACTATCTGACCACTGTGACTGATAGAAAACTGAGGAAAACAATGACTAGGTACAGACTCAGTGAGCACAGTCTGGCTATAGAGACTGGTCGTCACAGGCAAACCTGGCTGCCCAGAGAGGACAGGCTGTGCTCACTCTGCCCCCGGGGAGAGGTAGAGACAGAGTTGCATTTCCTACTACACTGTGACAAATACTCAGACCTAAGAGAATCTTTCTTTCCCAAAATTATCATTCAGTACAAAGAATTTGAAACTATAAAAGAGGAAGAAAAAATCAAAAATGTATTGGGTGAAAAGCCAAAATGTGCAATTTTGGCAGCCAAATATGTGTCCTCCTGCCACAACCTGAGGGACAGCCAGTGAAAAGTGTAATGTAATGTCAATAATATTTCCTGTTTTGTTATGGCTTTTATACCATGTAATGTGTCTTCTCAGTCATGTTGAGATTGGTCGACTACTATTGCTTTAATGTATTGTTATTCTCATTAATATTGTTGTTGTAGTTGCTGTTACAGTTTTTCTCAATTGCTAAAACACAATTTCTGAAACCATTTTCAGCTCCATTTCCTGAAAACACTAAACACAAAACCTCATCTTCAAGCACTATTTACAAAACCTCTGACTCCTCTCGCAAAATGAAACATTCGCCTCAAAACAGTTTTACCTGTGTTCAAAATCAAACACTGCTCTCAAATCATAAACAAAGTGATCAAAATGTTCCAGTTCTCAGGGAGAAGTAAATGTTTAATCTCAAAACAAATTTCACATTTTTCCGTCATTGTCTTTTGATGAACGAAAACATGTTCTATCATAGTAGCTCAAAATTGATCAGAAATTACTACTCTGCTTTGCTCTTTGCAATTTTGTTTTTGTTCTTCCTCCTCCTCGTACCCCTGTTTTTACAGTACTGTACCCTGCATCTCACAAACTGGTCCTTTGTCTCTGTGATTCTGTAATTCTTGTACTTTGTTGATATGAACCTGCAACCAGTCAAAATCTATTGAGCAGTCAGTACTGTTAACAAATGGAAAGCACGATCTTCAGGGCCATACAATTTGTCCATTGTCCAGTGTACAGCCTACAATGCACTGTACTACAGTATACAATACTAAAAGGGACAAAAATCAAAGGAGTAAACATGTGATCAATGTGCTTCTTCTTGTCTTTGGGCTGGGTCAGGCCAGAGCACTTCGTCGACATCACAAGCAATATTGTCCCTCCTGAGGCAACGGGGGAAGAAGCCTCTTGTGTGCCGTATCCAGCCCTGACATGATTCCTCACCTATATCACCACAGGCTAAATCCATGGCTTGCAGCAGATTTACTCTGGTGTAGGGTTGTCTATCATACACTTTCCATCTCCAAGAGGAGAAAAACTCCTCAATCGGATTCAGGAAAGACGAGTATGGAGGGAGGTACAAGTTTAAAAAACTGCCCATTGATGTTAAACCATTCCCTTACCTGAGCAGCTCGGTGGAAACTGACATTGTCCCACACTATCACATAGGTGGGAATGGGATTCTCATTTAGCTCTCGACCCTGCTGCTCTTGAACCTGCTGCTCAAATAAAATATATCTTATATTGGCAATACATCTTAGAAGGTGCTGGGTGTTATATGGCCCGAGTGTAACATGGTGATGTAGAACGCCATGGTTGCCGATAGCAGCACAGATTGTGACATCGCCACCTCGTTGACCAGGGACTTCAACAACGGCCCGCTGTCCAATCATGTTTCGGGCCTCTCCCTTCTCCTCTTTGTTAGATTGAAGCCTGCTTCATCGACGAAGATGAACTCATGGGGTCTGTCCAAGGATTCCAAGTCAAATATTGTCTGTGTAGAAATACAATATTGTGTAGGATTTTGTAAGTGGTACAGAGACAGTGCTATACTGTAGAGTACAATTAGGCCTGCCGTATGCACTTCTGATTCACAGACATTGTATGTACTGAAGAGTAATGTCATTCACATAGTATGTGTTAGTACTGTAGACAATCTGGATTACAGTAAATGTTTCTGAATGTACATACTGAGCTCACAGTTATTTCAACCCTTGGTGAGTTGCACTCAGAAGGTACTCTGTATACTTGTTTCATTCGCATCCTGTTACGATGGAGGACATGGTCAATTGTGGAAATGCTCACACTGTCGATTCCCTGGAAGTGTGTGTTGTCTTGTATCACTCGTTCCTGGATTTCTCTGAGTCGTATTGCATTATCTTGAAGGACCATGCCAACTATAACGGCCTCTTGCTCCCGAGTGAATATAGCTGTCCTTCCACCTGCATGTGGCAGCCTTGCAATTCTACAAAAAGTAGTTGTGCATTTACAAAACACATTCATGCAGTACAAAACATACAGTGATTAACTTTACAAATGTCTATTGAAACAGCTGCAGATAGAGTAGTACAGTAAATTTTCAATTACAAAAATACAGTAGTACACTGTACCTGTTCTCTTCTCTGAATGTCCTTACTATGGTGGACACAGAACATCGGCTCAAATTGGGTTGCACTCTAAGTCCTGCTTCCCTCATTGTCAGTCCATGGACAAGAACATGGTCTATGACTGTTGCTCGAATTTCATCAGATATTTCCACTCTTTGTCTTCCTCTTTTTCTTCGTCCTCCTCCTCCTCCTCCTCCTCTTCCTCCTCCTCCTCCTCCTCCTCCTCCTCCTCTTCCTCCTCGTCGCCCACCTCACATACGCACTCATCCTCGTCCTCTCACATTGTTTCTTCTATCCATTCTCAGACGTTCTCCTTCCCACCTTCAACAACCTGTTTGCTCTCTGAACTGCCTTATATTGGTTGTGTCGCATCATTTGAAACGGCTTGAATCAATTTTGAGTGGTTGTGTTCAGTCAATGACATGTGTTCTCTATTTGTATTTGATTGTTGCCACCTGTGTTTACCGGTATGGATGACAATGTGCATTAGAGTGCAGAATGTGTTTTGAGAAAGAGAACGTGTTTAGAGTTTTGCTGAAAGAGAGACATACAGGGAGAGAGAGACACAGAGAGAGAGAGAGAGAGAGAGAGAGAGAGAGAGAGAGAGAGAGAGAGAGAGAGAGAGAGAGAGAGAAAGAGAGAGAGAGAGAGAGAGAGAGAGAGAGAGAGAGAGACACAGAGAGAGACACAGAGAGACAGAGAGAGAGAGAGATAGATAGAGAGAGAGAGATAGAGAGAGAGAGAGACAGAGAGAGAGAGAGAGAGAGAGAGAGAGAGAGAGAGACAGAGAGATGTGCAGGGAGGGAGCTGGAGCGTCTGGGCTGGCTCTTTTGTGTCTGTTTCTTTGAACCCCCTCCACCCCACACCAACCAGTCCAGGAAAACCCAGAAGATGAATGACTTGTCTACAATGTCACGCCTGCTGGTCTTTGACAAGTTCCCTCCAAATAACATAACGTGTAGTGTGTGTATGTGTGTGTGTGTGTGTGTGTGTGTGTGTGTGTGTGTGTGTGTATGTGCGTGCGTGCGCATGACCTCGTCAAGAGGTTTGGTTCCTCGGTGCCTGCAGCTGTCTACTTTATATTTTAAATGAGTAATCCGTTTGGATAATGGAATTGTAAATATATATGACACTTGTTTTAGATCTATTTTACCTTCTGATCGCTGGAGACAAATGTGAAACCAGTCATATGGCAGCAAACTGAAGCGTATCAACATATCAGCTTTCCTACAGTGACATTTATGAAATGCTCCGACTTTTCAATGTATTTAAAATATATATATATATATATATTGTGTTAAATATTAGCCACTATTGGTAGTCTTTCTGTCGTGTTGGTGTGGTTGTTCCTGGACTGATCACATAAGGCTAACGTTGTAAAATAGTTTGGGCATGTAACCTTTTTGAATCATTATGGAACACAGACCATGTGTAGCAGTTTAAAACCTGGAGCACCCGGTTCAAGATGACTGGACCGTTGTCATCACAGTTCCCTGATTAGTGAGGATTATTGGGGTAGATGTATAGGACTACTGTTCAACCCCTGTTGTACACTTTTCTCACCTTCCAATATTTAATGGATTGAACTTGAATATGGCAACTTTCAGGAGGAATCAAAACACTATTCTTTGATTCACCAATATATAATATATAATATAATATATTTAGTCCGTGAAGGCTCTCCGAACATGTTGTTTTAAATTATTATTTATACAGTGGGGAAAAAAAGTATTTAGTCAGCCACCAATTGTGCAAGTTCTCCCACTTAAAAAGATGAGAGAGGCCTGTCATTTTCATCATAGGTACACGTCAACTATGACAGACAAATTGAGGAAAAAAAATCCAGAAAATCACATTGTAGGATTTTTAATGATTTTATTTGCAAATGATGGTGGAAAATAAGTATTTGGTCACCTACAAACAAGCAAGATTTCTGGCTCTCACAGACCTGTAACTTCTTCTTTAAGAGGCTCCTCTGTCCTCCACTCGTTACCTGTATTAATGGCACCTGTTTGAACTTGTTATCAGTATAAAAGACACCTGTCCACAACCTCAAACAGTCACACTCCAAACTCCACTATGGCCAAGACCAAAGAGCTGTCAAAGGACACCAGAAACAAAATTGTAGACCTGCACCAGGCTGGGAAGACTGAATCTGCAATAGGTAAGCAGCTTGGTTTGAAGAAATCAACAGTGGGAGCAATTATTAGGAAATGGAAGACATACAAGACCACTGATAATCTCCCTCGATCTGGGGCTCCACGCAAGATCTCACCCCGTGGGGTCAAAATGATCACAAGAACGGTGAGCAAAAATCCCAGAACCACACGGGGGGACCTAGTGAATGACCTGCAGAGAGCTGGGACCAAAGTAACAAAGCCTACCATCAGTAACACACTACGCCGCCAGGGACTCAAATCATGCAGTGCAAGATGTGTCCCCCTGCTTAAGCCAGTACATGTCCAGGCCCGTCTGAAGTTTGCTAGAGTGCATTTGGATGATCCAGAAGAGGATTGGGAGAATGTCATATGGTCAGATGAAACCAAAATATAACTTTTTGGTAAAAACTCAACTCGTCGTGTTTGGAGGACAAAGAATGCTGAGTTGCATCCAAAGAACACCATACCTACTGTGAAGCATGGGGGTGGAAACATCATGCTTTGGGGCTGTTTTTCTGCAAAGGGACCAGGACGACTGATCCGTTTAAAGGAAAGAATGAATGGGGCCATGTTTCATGAGATTTTGAGTGAAAACCTCCTTCCATCAGCAAGGGCATTGAAGATGAAACGTGGCTGGGTCTTTCAGCATGACAATGATCCCAAACACACCGCCCGGGCAACGAAGGAGTGGCTTCGTAATAAGCATTTCAAGGTCCTGGAGTGGCCTAGCCAGTCTCCACATCTCAACCCCATAGAAAATCTTTGGAGGGAGTTGAAAGTCCGTGTTGCCCAGCGACAGCCCCAAAACATCACTGCTCTAGAGGAGATCTGCATGGAGGAATGGGCCAAAATACCAGCAACAGTGTGTGAAAACCTTGTGAACGCTTACAGAAAACGTTTGACCTGTGTCATTGCCAACAAAGGGTATATAACAAAGTATTGAGAAACTTTTGTTATTGACCAAATACTTTTTTTCCACCATCATTTGCAAATAAATTCATTAAAAATCCTACAATGTGATTTTCTGGATTTTTATTTCTCATTTTGTCTGTCATAGTTGACGTGTACCTATGATGAAAATTACAGGCCTCTCTCATCTTTTTAAGTGGGAGAACTTGCACAATTGGTGGCTGACTAAATACTTTTTTTCCCCACTGTAAATACTTTCCCTAAATAATATAAAATATCAGAGTAAAAGGAGATGAATACGTTTGTATTTACGTTTAGATTTATACATTTCTATCATTAGTATTCAGTACCTTTCTCTCCATACAGTAAATTCTAGTGAGTCTGTCGAGATAAATCTAATTAAAAGGTACACCGTATGTAAAGGGATGGCTTTAGATAAATGTACTGAAAGTCCTATTGAATGAAAACTCCACAAGAAAATATTTTGGCCAGCAAGTGGGAGGGTTTTTAGCGGCTGAATAAAATGTTTTCAGCATGCGCAGGGGAACATGCCTGCAAAGTCCATTATGCATCTACAGAAGGTAAGTCTGTATGCCAACTAGTGAGAAAGTGCACAGGAAAGGCTTAAATGTCCTAATTCTGAATCAATAGAATACTAATGTTGATCCGTAGATGTTCATTTGATACCAAGTCTGTCTCTTTTACTTAATGGTACTCTTCCATTCATCTCATCCGCTTTTGATCCAGGTTTTGTATATTTGACTAAAAGTGTATAGTTAGTTTTTATTTATATATTTATATTTAATAGTCTAATAGTTTCACTATTTTTCTGCTGCAAGTTAAAAAAAAACAGACCAAAAACTAGAACATAAAAATATACTCTTTATCTGAATGAAATGCCAGCCCAGTCTAAAAGCATAATGCTGAACATAACAGCTTAACATCGCAGTAACAACAGGGTCAAGATATTTACTTCTCTGAATCACGTCCTGCAGAGAGCTGGTCTTTCGCCCCCAGTGTTTTCTAATCATCAGCTGATGAACTGGTCCAACTCTGTGAAACCCAGGAATCATGTTTTCCTTGGCCGAACTCTCCTGACCTCTGTATTCATGAATTCCATATGTAAAATGACTAAGGATGACTGGGTCCCAAATGGCACCCTATTCCCTATATAGCCCATAGGACTCTGGTCTAAAGCAGTGCACTACGTAGGGAATAGGGTTCCATTTGTGATGCAGTTAGCTCCATCCCAAGCTTTAATAAATCCAGATAGCTCTATTATTTTAGCAGCCTGTCTGCCTTTAGCGCGATGGAGAACAAAAATATTAATATTATGGTGGTCCGTTGTAAATTCTGTATTTGAGAAACTCACCATCTTGGTTTCGGAGAATGTATGTGAGGCTTTCCAAACCTTTCTCAATGAGAAACACACTGTCCCTGTAACTCTGTCTGGGTGCATCCCAAATGGTACCCTATTCTCTTTATAGTGCACTACTTTAGACCAGAGAATGGCACCCTATTCTCTTTATAGTGCACTACTTTTGACCAGGGTCCCATAGGGAATAGGGTACCGTTTGGGACACATGCTCTGTCTCTCTTGCTGTGTCCCTCCCTGTCCCAAACAGGTGAGGGCCTGGCTGATGTCTTCCAAAAGGAGACTGATGAGTGGTCTGAGTATGTTGGAGACAAGAGGTAACATCTAAATATATTGATATGTAGGCTAAGTGTGTTTTTTTTTTTTTTTTTGGAAATGTATGTAGTTCTGTCCTTGAGCTGTTCTTGTCTATTAATGTTCTGTATTATGTCATGTTTCATGTTTTGTGTGGACCCCAGGAAGAGTAGCTGCTGCTTTCACAACAGCTAATGGGGATCCTAATAAAATACCAATACCAAATGGCTTCACAGGAAAATAAGTTACAATTTACAATTATTTCTTACATATTAAGAATGTACATACTAATTAATTACCTATCTACATAAACCAATTGAATCGGGGGATCGTTCATGCAGCTATGTTAAACAGGCATTGCCCAGTAGACTTGCTTCAGTCTTCCATAGAAGAGAGGGAGAGATGTAGCCCTCTGTATACTACAGCATGGCCCTTTGATACGGGGCACCAAATGAAGCCATAATGCAGTAATATGTCCAAAAAGGAAAACACAGTCATTTAGTGTTGCTGCAGCCTGCAGTCATTCAGATCCAGCTCTGTTTGGTGGCTGAGGCCCAGCCATCCCATCTGGTTGAGTTTGGACTCCAGTCTGAGTCACACCAGAGGATCCAATGGGCTGTCTTCGTTTTATTAGTCAGCTCTGAATTACCACCTTCAAAGTAACAATAATTGGCCGACATTGGATGTATTTTATAAGTCGTGTTCAGGGGATGTATTTTATAAGTCGTGTTCAGGGGATGTATTTTATAAGTCGTGTTCAGGGGATGTATTTTATAAGTCGTGTTCAGGGGATGTATTTTATAAGTCGTGTTCAGGGGATGTCTTTTATAAGTCGTGTTCAGGGGATGTATTTTATAAGTCGTGTTCAGGGGATGTATTTTATAAGTCGTGTTCAGGGGATGTCTTTTATAAGTCGTGTTCAGGGGATGTCTTTTATAAGTCGTGTTCAGGGGATGTATTTTATAAGTCGTGTTCAGGGGATGTATTTTATAAGTCGTGTTCAGGGGATGTATTTTATAAGTCGTGTTCAGGGGATGTCTTTTATAAGTCGTGTTCAGGGGCAACGCTGAAGAGCAGGAAAATGAGTTGAAACAGAAGGAATGCTATGAAGTGGTGCTGTCTGAGAAGGAACATAAGGAATGCTATGACATGATGCTGTCTTGAGAAGGAACAGAAGGAATGCTATGACTTGATGCTGTCTGAGAAAGAACAGAAGGAATGCTATGACTTGATGCTGTCTGAGAAAGAACAGAAGGAATGCTATGATGTGATGCTGTCTGAGAAGGAACAAAAGGAATGCTATGACGTGATGCTGTCTTGAGAAGGAACAGAAGGAATGCTATAACGTGATGCTGTCTTGAGAAGGAACCGAAGGAGCAGGGTTGGGGCTTCATTGTGTATATTATTATAGCAGGCGCCTCCTTAGCCAGCTAGGCTCTGCTCTGCTCCCTCCGCGGTGCCAAGTCCTTGTGTACACACCATCAAATAGGGTCATGTCACTGGGTCTGGATGGAAAACATTTAGATAGAAAGGGAGGGTGTTTTAGTGACCAGGGAAAACACATAGAATGTAAAACAATTGTTCCATATGTGGGGCAAAGCCTGGAATGAACGTTGAGGAGAGCTCCATATAAAGGCAATTAAAGAACTAGTCTGCATCCCAAGTGGCACCCTATTCCCTAATAGTGCACTACTTTAGACCAGAGAATGGCACCCTATTCCCTATATAGTGCACTACTTTAGACCAGAGAATGGCACCCTATTCCCTATATAGTGCACTACTTTAGACCAGAGAATGGCATCATATTCCCTATATAGTGCACTACTTTAGACCAGAGAATGGCACCCTATTCCCTATATAGTGCACTACTTTAGACCAGAGAATGGCACCCTATTCCCTAAGTAGTGCACTACTTTAGACCAGAGAATGGCACCCTATTCCCTATATAGTGCCCTACTTTAGACCAGAGAATGGCACCCTATTCCCTATATAGTGCACTACTTTAGACCAGAGAATGACACCCTATTCCCTATATAGTGCACTCCTTTAGACCAGAGCACCCTATTCCCTATATAGTGCACTACTTTAGACCAGAGAATGGCACCCTATTCCCTATATAGTGCACTACTTTAGACCAGAGAATGGCATCCTATTCCCTATATAGTGCACAAATTTAGACCAGAGAATGGCACCCTATTCCCTATATAGTGCACTACTTTAGACCAGAGAATGGCACCCTATTCCCTATATAGTGCACTACTTTAGACCAGAGAATGGCACCCTATTCCCTATATAGTGCACTACTTTAGACCAGAGAATGGCATCCTATTCCCTATATAGTGCACTACTTTAGACCAGAGAATGGCACCCTATTCCCTATATAGTGCACTACTTTAGACCAGAGAATGGCACCCTATTCCCTAAGTAGTGCACTACTTTAGACCAGAGAATGGCACCCTATTCCCTATATAGTGCACTACTTTAGACCAGAGAATGGCACCCTATTCCCTATATAGTGCACTACTTTAGACCAGAGAATGACACCCTATTCCCTATATAGTGCACTCCTTTAGACCAGAGCACCCTATTCCCTATATAGTGCACTACTTTAGACCAGAGAATGGCACCCTATTCCCTATATAGTGCACTACTTTAGACCAGAGCACCCTATTCCCTATATAGTGCACTACTTTAGACCAGAGAATGGCACCCTATTCCCTATATAGTGCACTACTTTAGACCAGAGCACCCTATTCCCTATATAGTGCACTACTTTAGACCAGAGAATGGCATCCTATTCCCTATATAGTGCACTACTTTAGACCAGAGAATGGCACCCTATTCCCTATATAGTGCACTACTTTAGACCAGAGAATGGCACCCTATTCCCTATATAGTGCACTACTTTAGACCAGAGAATGGCACCCTATTCCCTATATAGTGCACTACTTTAGACCAGAGAATGGCACCCTATTCCCTATATAGTGCACTACTTTAGACCAGAGAATGGCACCCTATTCCCTATATAGTGCACTACTTTAGACCAGAGAATGGCACCCTATTCCCTATATAGTGCACTACTTTAGACCAGGGCCCACAGGGGACCCATAGCACTATACAGGGAATAGGAGCGACACATCCCTTGATAAGACCCCATTGTGTTTCAGCTAAGTGTGACTGACTGCACATTCAATCATAGGTTTGAGGTTTTCCTGACCAGACGTATACTCGAGGTTCTATTGACAGAGATATGTTGCCTTTCTCAGAATGAATCCCTGCCTTAGTGTGAGCTATGTAGGCCTGCAGCAGACAAGCCTGGTGTGACATCATTCTGGTTATTGCTCTACTGTCAGTAATTGTATTGTTTGTCAGTGTTGCAAATACGCTTTGGATGAAGATACAGTAACCTTATTGTTTAGTTACAATGCAACCACAGGTTACTGCCAAAATAAAGGAAACACTTGAGTAAATGAGGGATACAAAGTACGCTACCAGTTAAAAGTTTAAGATCACCTACTCATTCCAGGGTTTTTCTTTATTTCATACTATTTTTTACATTGTAGAATAATAGTGAAGACATCAAAACTGTGAAATAACACATATGGAATCATTTAGTAACCAAAAAAGTGTTAAACAAATCAAAATATATTTTATATTTGAGATTCTTCAAATAGCCACCCTTTGCCTTGATGACAGCTTTGCACACATTCTCTCAACCAGCTTCACCTGGAATGTTTTTCCAACAGTCTTGAAGGAGTTCCCACATATGCTGAGCACTTGTTGGATGCTTTTCCTTCACTCTGCCGTCCGACTAATCCAAACCATCTCAATTGGGTTGAGGTCGGGGATTGTCTGTTCCTGTGGCGGTCCTCATGAGAGCCAGTTTCATCATAGCGCTTGATGGTTTTTGCGACTGCACTTGAAGAAACGTTCAAAGTTCTTGAAATGTTCCGTATTGACTGACCTTATGATGGACTGTCGTTTCTCTTTGATTATTTGAGCTGTTCTTGCCATAATATGGACTTGATCTTTTACCAAATAGGGATATCTTCTGTATACCCCCTCTACCTTGTCACAACACAACTGATTGGCTCAAACGCATTAAGAAGGAAATCAATTCCACAAATTCAATTTTAAGAAGGCACACCTGTTAATTGAAATGCATTCCAGGTGACTACCTCATGAAGCTGGTTGAGAGAATGCCAAGAGTGTGCAAAGCCGTCATCAAGGCAAAGGGAGCATATTTGAAGAATCTCTAATATAAAATATATTTAGATTTGTTTAACACTTTTTTGGTTACTACATGATTCCATGTGTGTTATTTCATAGTTTTGATGTCTTCACTGTTATTCTACAACGTAAAAAATAGTAAAAATAAAGAAAAACCCTTGAATGAGTAGGTGTGTCCAAACTTTTGACTGGTAGTGTATATTGAAAGCAGGTGGTTCCACACAGGTGTGGTTCCTGAGTTAATTAAGCAATTAACATCCCATCATGCATAAAGCATATTGGGTTTAAAGGGTGTGTGTGTGTGTGTGTGTGTGTGTGTGTGTGTGTGTGTGTGTGTGTGTGTGTGTGTGTGTGTGTGTGTGTGTGTGTGTGTGTGTGTGTGTGTGTGTGTGTGTGTGTGTGTTTGTCTGTGTGTGTGTGTGTGTTTGTGTGTGTGTGTGTGTGTGTGTGTGTGTGTGTGTGTGTGTGTGTGTGTGTGTGTGGTGTGTGTGTGTGTGTGTGTGTGTGTGCGTGCGTGCGTGTGTGTGTATGTGTGTGTGTCAGTCACCTGATCTCAACCCAATTGAACATTTATGGGAGATTGTGGAGCGGCACCAGAGACAGCGTTTCACCATCAACAAAACAACAAATGACGGAATTTGTCATGGAAGAATGGTGTCACATTCCTCCATTAGAGTCACTTGTAGAATCAGTGTACGTTGTTTTTTCTTTATTTTTACTTGTGGCAGTAAAACTTCCTCGCCTTTTTCTTCACATTTCCATTTCATTCATAGCATGGTAGTGAATTATATTGTCAACAACCAATTCACCACACAGAGGTCAAAGGAATGGAAAAGAATAGAACATAATGTCTTTAGATTCTCCTCAGAATGGAAGGACGATAGAATGTCTATAGTAACGAGGGTCAGGTAATGGAAATCCTACTCTATATGATCTTAAAAGAAAGAAAAGAGAAAGAAAATAGGAGATAAAAAAAAAAATTAAAAAAAACAATCAAAAGGGAAGGGGACACTATTAAAACCAAAAGGAAAAAATCTAAAAGGGAAAAACCCCCTTTTTCCCCTTTTGGGTTTCCCCTTTTGGGCCAAATTTTTTAATTCTCTTTAACAAAAACCCTGGTTTTCCTTTTTCTATATATTTTTTCCTTCTCGCCTCTCTTTTCCTCCTCTCTCCCCCCCATTTTTATGACCTCTCTTTTTCTCCTTTTTTTCAAATTTTTTGGGGATCTGGTAATTGGGGGAAAAATGGGTGTCTTAATATGGTCAAACTTTGGGCAGGAAATTTTGGGGAAGTGAAAGCTCCTTTTCCCCCAAATCTCATTTTGGGGGCAGGGGGCACATAGCCTGTTTCTTTGAGACCGGGTTTGTTTTGGGGGGGCCTTCCCCAATAGAAAGGCTATGCTAAATGAGTCGTACATAGTAAAGGGGTTTTCCTTAAGTTTGGGTCAGTCACAGTGGTCAGGTATTCTGCCACTGTGTATTCTCTGTTAGGGCCAAATAGCATTCTGTTTTTTTTGTTAATTCTTTCCAATGTTATCTTTTTGTATTCTCATGATTTGTTTGGCTCTCAAGAGAAGACAGGCTATGTGCAAGCTATGTGCATGCTGGTCCTGGGTCTAATTGTGTTGCTATCCTGGGGCTCTGTGGGGACTGTTTGTGTTCGTGAACAGAGCCCCAGGACCAGCTTGCTTAGGAGACTCCAAATTCATATCTCTCTCTCTCTCTCTCTCTCTCTCTCTCTCTCTCTCGTCTCTCTCTCTCTCTACTCGCTCTCTCTCTCTCTCTCATCTCTCTCTCTCTCATCTCTCTCTCTCTCTCTCTCTCATCTCTCACTTCACTCTCACTCTCACTCTCTGTCCCTCTCTCTCTCTCTCTCTTTCTCTCTGTGTCTCTCTCTGTGTCTCTCTCTGTCCCCCTCTCTCTCTCTCTCCGTCTCCCTCCTTCCATCCCTCCCTCCTCATCCAGCTTATACTTCTAAGCACTAGCAATTGTGTTCACATGATGAAAGGAGAAAGCAACAGAAAGAAGCTATGAAAAATAAGAACATGCAGACGTTGAGAAAATATTCTCACACACAGAGTGATAGATTAGGAGCGAGAGAGAGGCAGAGTCTGGCAGAGAAAAAAAATATTGTCTTTTTTTTTTAGTTTTGGAAGGCAGCCTAAAAATGTGCCTGTCACAGATGTTCAGACAGAAGGTGTTTGCATGCTGTTGGTTAATACAGCACCGTATGGGACGCAGTATGACCACCATGATAACCAGTAAGCAACACTCTCCGTGAGCATGGTACCGAGCCAACTCTACCTTCTGTTTTAGGAGGGGAACGTCTACCCTGTGGATTGAGACATACCTTGATGATGCCGCTGCTCTGCTCTGCCCGTGCACCACAACTGATGATAGCAATAATAATACTACTAATAACATAATGGTCTGTGGGATGGGAGAGAAACTCAACATCACATCTCCTGGAATTAAACTACGATAGAATGTGTGAGGAGCACCATTAAATGAAGAAAGATCTCATAGTCTAATGGGGTCTAGGCTGGGTAACTGTACTGAGATGGTGCTCACAAGATAGCGGTCAAAGGTTATTCACAAAACAATATTACCATATTATAAAGACAACGTATGTAAACATCCATGCGTTAAAGATCCACCCTGTTCACAGACCTGTTTGGATGAATGCGTTGCGCCATTCAGAGATGCACTTTGTAGTCTACTCTGTAACTTAACCTGTTACGGTCTCTACTGAGTGCCTTGGAGCATAAGTGGTATTTTTATTTAAACTGTGCATTCATTGTATTTTGAACACACATCCAGATACTCAGCTGGTTTGAGTGGTGACTTTAGGGATGGGATGGCTGTGGACAGGTTATCTGGACTGCTGTCTGTAACTCTCAGTCTTAAATCGTCATGGGATGGCTGTGGACAGGTTATCTGGACTGTTGTCTGTTACTCTCAGTCTTAAATCGTCATGGGATGGCTGTGGACAGGTTATCTGGACTGTTGTCTGTTACTCTCAGTCTTAAATCGTCATGGGATGGCTGTGGACAGGTTATCTGGACTGCTGTCTGTAACTCTCAGTCTTAAATCGTCATGGGATGGCTGTGGACAGGTTATCTGGACTGTTGTCTGTTACTCTCAGTCTTAAATCGTTGGAGAACAAAAGTAGACTGTAATGATGAGAGTATAAAAGTTTTGACTATAACAGTGTGCTGTTTCCTGTAGTTTTGGCGTTGACTATAACGGTGTGCTGTTTCCTGTAGATTTGGAGTTGACTATAACAGTGTGCTGTTTCCTGTAGTTTTGGCGTTGACTATAACGGTGTGCTGTTTCCTGTAGTTTTGGCGTTGACTATAACGGTCTGCTGTTTCCTGTAGATTTGGCGTTGACTATAACGGTGTGCTGTTTCCTGTAGATTTGGCGTTGACTATAACGGTGTGCTGTTTTCGGTAGATTTGGCGTTGACTATAACGGTGTGCTGTTTTCTGTAGATTTATACAGCGTGTGTCATAACAGCAGGTCCAAGGCAGGTAGGAGTAATTTGCATTCAGGGAGGAACCAGGGAATCCGGTCACAGTGCGGAAGCAGCGGGCAGGTTAGAGACGCATTTATATTACCATGTGTAAGACGCAACAAATCTCCATCAGATAGCGATCAGATGTTAATGCAAGATGTAACCACGGCTTCAGTGACCAGATCTCAACCCAAATGATGGAATGTCTTGAGGAAGAATGGTGTCTCTCCAATAGAGTTCCAGAACCTAGAGGTCAAGACACTAGAGGTCCAGAACCTAGAGGTCCAGAACCTAGAGGTCCAGACACTAGAGGTCAAGAACCTAGAGGTCCAGAACCTAGAGGTCCAGACACTAGAGGTCCAGAACCTAGAGGTCCAGAACCTAGAGGTCCAGACACTAGAGGTCCAGAACGTAGAGGTCCAGACACTAGAGGTCCAGAACCTAGAGGTCCAGAACCTAGAGGTCCAGACACTAGAGGTCCAGAACCTAGAGGTCCAGACACTAGAGGTCCAGAACCTAGAGGTCCAGACACTAGAGGTCCAGACACTAGAGGTCCAGAACCTAGAGGTCCAGAACCTAGAGGTCCAGAACCTAGAGGTCCAGACACTAGAGGTCCAGAACCTAGAGGTCCAGACACTAGAGGTCCAGAACGTAGAGGTCCAGAACCTAGAGGTCCAGACACTAGAGGTCCAGAACCTAGAGGTCCAGAAACTAGAGGTCCAGACACTAGAGGTCAAGAACCTAGAGGTCCAGACACTAGAGGTCCAGAACCTAGAGGTCCAGAATCTACGCCAAGGTGGTCGAAGCTGTTCTGGCTGCTGGTCGCCCAACACCCTATTAAACCACTTTATATTGGTGTTTCCTTTATTTTGGCAGTTACCTGTAGGTTGAGTGTTTAAAGAAATAGGTTGCAACTTGAAACATAGGTTTGTTATAATGAAATATAACTGTTGGCATTGAATCATATAATTGGTTTCAACAAATCTAGTTTTTCTCCAATTGAGAAAACTGAATGGATTTACTTGTAACCAGTTGAAGTAATTATTGGGGGTTGATCCAAATAATCATTTTTTTACAGTACGTGATCAGTGAGCCATTCTCCAGCCTACAGCCTCCAGGTGTGCGTCCCAAATGGCACCCTATTCCCTATATAGTGCACTACTTTAGACCAGAGAATGGCACCCTATTCCCTATATAGTGCACTACTTTAGACCAGAGAATGGCACCCTATTCCCTATATAGTGCACTACTTTTGACCAGGACCCATAGGGAATAGGGTACCATTTGGGAGACGAACAAGGTTTTCAGGCTCCATATCCACCGTGACATTGAAAGGAAGCCGGCTTCCGGGAGGGGTCTGGCCCAGAGAAGCCTTCTGGAAACCATTGTCCTGGGTCCTGAGGGAAAGAGAGGAGAGTCTGGGTCCTGAGGAGAGGAGAGACTAGTCTGGGTCCTGAGGAGAGGAGAGTCTGGGTCCTGAGGAGAGGAGAGACTAGTCTGGGTCCTGAGGAGAGGAGAGTCTGGGTCCTGAGGAGAGTAGAGACTAGTCCGGGTCCTGAGGAGAGGAGAGTCTGGGTCCTGAGGAGAGGAGAGGAGAGACTAGTCTGGGTCCTGAGGAGAGGAGAGACTAGTCTGGGTCCTAGGGGAAGGAGAGGAGAGGAGAGACTAGTCTGGGTCCTGAGGAGAGGAGAGACTAGTCTGGGTCCTGAGGAGAGGAGAGACTAGTCTGGGTCCTGAGGAGAGGAGAGTCTGGGTCCTGAGGAGAGGAGAGACTAGTCTGGGTCCTGAGGAGAGGAGAGACTAGTCCGGGTCCTGAGGAGAGACTAGTCTGGGTCCTGAGGAGAGGAGAGACTAGTCCGGGTCCTGAGGAGAGACTAGTCCGGGTCCTGAGGAGAGACTAGTCTGGGTCCTGAGGAGAGGAGAGACTAGTCCGGGGGGGGGGATCCTGAGGGCAGACTTAGTCTGGGTCCTGAGGAGGGAGGGACTAGTCTGGGTCCTGAGGAGAGGAGAGACTAGTCTGGGTCCTGAGGAGAGGAGAGACTAGTCTGGGTCCTGAGGAGAGGAGAGACTAGTCTGGGTCCTGAGGAGAGGAGAGGAGAGTCTGGGTCCTGAGGAGAGGAGAGACTAGTCTGGGTCCTGAGGAGAGGAGAGACTAGTCTGGGTCCTGAGGAGAGACTAGTCTGGGTCATGAGGAGAGACTAGTCTGGGTCCTGAGGAGAGACTAGTCTGGGTCCTGAGGAGAGACTAGTCTGGGTCCTGAGGAGAGGAGAGTCTGGGTCCTGAGGAGAGGAGAGGAGAGTCTGGGTCCTGAGGAGAGGAGAGTCTGGGTCCTGAGGAGAGGAGAGACTAGTCTGGGTCCTGAGGAGAGAAGAGACTAGTCTGGGTCCTGAGGGATGGAGAGACTGGTCTTGCTTTGCTGTGCCTTCCCCTATATGGTCCTGTTGGAGATATATGGAAGAAAACAGTGAAAGTTAACAGTATGATGTTCAAAAGGGTTGCAAATTCTGGTAACTTTCCTAAAATATACAGTTTTTCTACAAATACTGGTTAGAAGATTCCTGGAATTCAAAAGGAATAAGCAGGAAAACAATGTAAAGGTGAAAATATTAATGATCTAATAGAGGGTAGATAATTGCGGGTAGATAATTGCGGGTAGATTGCTTGCCAATTTTTCTTCTGAAATCGCATTGTAGCGTGACTTTTTCAGAACATCTCACATGGCATTCAATTCAAAGTTGTGACCTTGGGCTGAGTCATGGTACCACCTCTCTTTCATACGTTGAGAGTTTTGTCTGTTTTTTGGAGAGTGGAGTGTTTTTCTTTGTTTTGGGAAGTGGCTGAATAGAGAGAGAGTCCTTAACACTGGGAAGTGGCTGAATAGAGAGAGAGTCCTTGACAATGGGGGAAATGGCTGAATAGAGGAGAGATCCCTTTAAAACTGGGAAAGGGGTAAAAATAAAGAGTCCTTAACCCCTGGGAAGTGGTCAAAAAAAAAGAAAAAAGGGGAGAAGGTTTCTGGGAAAAGGGGGGAGAAAAGGGGGCCGGACACCCGGGGGGAAGTGGGGCCCTGAATGAAGGGGGGGTTTCGGGAAAGGGGGGTCCCGAATAAAAAGAAAAGGGGTTTCCCCCAAAACTGGGAAAATGGCTGAATAAAAAGAGAAAAGTCCCTTTTTACAAATGGGGGAAAATGGTGAAAAGAGAAGAGTCTTAAAACTGGGAAGTGGGCTGAAAAAAGAGAGAGTCCCCTTTTACAAGGGGGAAATGGCCCCGAATAGAAGAAGTCCTTAAAAACTGGGAAATCGGGGGGAATAGAGAAGGGGTTTCCTTAAAAATGGGAGTGGGGTGAATAGGGGAGAGGGTCCCCTTAAAAACGGGGAATTGGGGTGAATTTGAGAGAGAGTTTTTTAAAAAACTGGGAAAGTGGCTGAATTAGGGGAGAGTCCTTAAAAACTGGGAAAATGGGTAATAGAAGGGGAGATCCTAAAACCCCGGGAAATGGCCCCGAATGAGAGAGAGTCCTTAACACTGGGAAGTGGCTGAATAGAGAGAGAGTCCCTTACAATGGGAAGGGCTGGGAAAAGGAGAGGTCCCCTTTAAAAACCCCGGGAAGGGCCCGAATAGAGAGAGAGGGCCCCTTAAAACTTGGGGAAATGGCTGAAAGAGAGAGAGTCCCCAACACTTGGGGGGGTGGTGAATAGAGAGAAGTCCTTTAACCCGGGGAAATTGCTGAATAGGAAAAGGGGTCCTTTTAAACTTTGGGGGGTTTGGTTTAAAAGAGAGAGAGTCCTTAACCTTTGGGGAAATTGGCTGAATAGGGGAGAGAGTCCTTAAAACTGGGAATTGGGGAAAAAAGAGAGAGAGTCCCTTAACACTGGGAATGGCCTTTAAAGAGAGAGAGTCCTTAAAACTTTGGGGAACGGTTTTTGGGTGGAAATAAAGAGAGAGAGTCCTTGACACTGGGAAGTGGCTGAAATAGAAAAGGGGAGGGCCTTAAACAATGGGAAAAATGGCCTGAATAGAAAAGAGAGTCCTTAACACCCGGGGGGAAATGGCGAATTGAGAATAGAAGGGGCCTTAACAATGGGGAATTGGCGAATAGAGAAAAGGCCTTTAAACCCCCGGGGCGTGGGGTGAATTTAAGGGGAGGTCCTTTAAAACCCGGGGGAAATTGGCCCGGGAAAAGGGGAAAAGTCCCCTTCCTTAAAAATGGAAAGTGGACTTTGAATAAAAAGAGTCCTTTAAAACTGGGAATGGCTGAAAAAGAGAGAGGTCCTTTTAAAACTGGGAAGTTTCTGAATAAGAGAGAGTCCTTAAAAACTGGGGGAAATGGGCTGGGGAAAAAGAGAGGGAGATCCTTACACTGGGAAGTGGCTTTAAAAGAGAGAAGGGCCTTCAAAACTTGGGAAGTGGCGAATAGAGAGAGAGCCCCTTTAAAACTGGGAATTGGGTGAATAAAAAGAGAGAGTCCTTAACATTGGGAAATGGCTTTAATAGAGAAAAGGTTTCCCTTAAAAACTGGGAAAATGGCTTAAAGAGAAGGGGTCCTTAACACGGGGGAAAGGGGTGAATTGGGAAAGGAAATCCTTAAAAAAACCCGGGAAAAAGGTGCCTGGGAAAAAAGAGAGAGAGGGCCTTAAAACTGGGGGAAATGGTTTAATAAAAGAGGTTTCCTTTAAAAACTGGGAAGGGCTGAAAAAGAAGAGGGCCTTAACACTCGGGGGGGGCCCGAAAAAAGAGAAAGTCCTTAAAAAACTGGGGAAATTTGGGTGAAATAAAAGAAGGGGCCCCCAAAATGGGAAGTGGCTGAAAGAGGAGAGTTCCCAAACCCCCAGGCGGGGGAATTTTGGGAATAAAGAGAGAGTTCCCTTAAAAAATGGGGAAATGGCTGAATAAAAAGAAGAGTCCCCTTCAAATGGGAAGGGGTGCCCAAATTATAAAAAGAGTCCCTTAAAACTGGGAAAATGGCTGAATCTGAGAAAAAAGAGTCCCTTAAACCCTGGGGAAATGGGCTGAATAGGAAAAGGTCCTTCACTGGGAAGGGCTGAAAAAGAGAGGGGGAAGAACCTGACATGGGGAAAAGGGGGGTGAATAGAGGGAGTCCCCCCAAAACCCCGGGAAAGTGGCGAATAGAGAGAGAAATCCTTTAAACCGGGGGGAATTTGGGTGAATAGAGAGGGAAAACCCTAAAACTGGGAATTGGCTGAATAGAGAGGGTTCCCCTTAAAAACTGGGAAGTGGCTGAAAAAGAGAGAGTCCCAACACTGGAATGGCCCCGAAAAAAGAGGAGTCCTTAACACTGGGAAATGGGCTGAAAAGAGAAGGGGTCCCTACATGGGAAGTGGGGTTTAATAAGAGGGGAGTCCTTAACCTGGGAAGTGGGAATAAAAAGGGGGGTCCCTTTAACCCCTGGGGGGGTGGGGTGAATTAAAAAGAGGAGTCCCTTTACACCCGGGAAATGGTTTAAAAAAGAGAGAGAGCCTTTAAAAATGGGGAAGTGGCTGAATAAAAGGGGAGAGTCCCTTTAAAACGGGGAATGGCCCGAAAAAAAGAGAGAAAAGGTTTCCCAAAACCCGGGAAAATGGCCTTTAATAGAGAAGAGTTTCCCTTAAAACTGGGGGGTGGCTGAATGAGAAAAGAGTCTTAAAAACTGGGAAGTGGCTGAATAGAGAGAGAGTCCTTTAAAACTGGGGAATGGCCCGAATAGAGAGAGAGTCCCCAACAAAATGGGAATGGGGTGAAAAAGAGAGGAGTTTCCCACACTTTGGGGAAAGGGGGAATAAGAGAGGTTTCCCTTTAAAACCCGGAAGGGGCTGAATAGAGAGAGAAAATCCTTAAAACAGGGAAGTGGCTGAAAAAGAGGGGAAAAAGTTCCCCCCAAACTGGGGGAAATGGGGTTAAAAGAGAGGAGTCCTTTTAAAACGGGGGGGAAATGGCCCGAAGATAGAGAGAGAAAGGGCACCGGGGGAACTTTAAAAAAAGGAAGGGAAGGGGGGCTTAATGAGGGAAAAGTCCTTAACACGGGAAGTGGCTTAATAGAGAAATTCCCTTAAAATGGGCGTGGCCCGAATAAAAAAAGGGGGTCCTGACCCCGGGGGAAATGGTTAAATAAGGGGAAAGTCCTTAAAAACTTTGGGAAAAATGGGCTAATAAGAGAGAAACCCTTAAAACTGGAAGTTGGGTGAAAAGAGAGAAATCCTTAAAAACTGGGGAAGGGGTGGGGAAAGTAGAAGAATTCCCCGACCCCGGAAAAACAAAAAGGTTTTGGCTAAAAAGAGGAAAGAAATCCTTAAAACCCACTTGGGGGAAAAAAGGGTGAATGAGAGAGAAACCCCTTTCAAATGGGAAAAAGGGGATAGAGGGGAAAAACCCCTTAAAAAATTTGGGGGAAGGGGGGAATAGAGAAGGGCCCTGACACTGGGGAATGGCTTTAAAAAGAGGGGGAGAGGTTCCTTAAAATGGGAAATTTTCGAATAGAGAAGAATCCCTTTTTCCAAAATGGGAATGGTTTTTGGGAAAGGAGGGAAAGTCCTTTAAAATTTTGGGAAGGGGGGTGTAGAAAAAGAGAGTCCCCAAAACCCGGGAAGTGGGTCAAAAAAAAGAAGAAAGGGGCCTTAAAAAACTGGGAAGTGGCTGAAAAAGGAGGAGAATCCCTGACACTGGGAAGTGGCCCGAATGAGAAAAAGCCCTTTAAAATGGGAAGTGGGGTTTTAATAGAAGGAGAATCCCTGCACCACTGGGGGAAATGGCCCTTTTAATGAGAGAAGTCCTTTAAAATTGGGGAAATGGCTGAAAAAGAGAGAGAGGGCCCCGGGCACTGGGGAAAAGTGGTGGGAAAAAGAAAAGAAGTCCTAACCCTGGGAAGTGGTTGGGGAAAAGAGAGAAGTCCCTTAAAACTGGGAAGGGGCGAATAGAGAGAGGGGCCTTAACATGGGAAGTGGCCCGAATAGAGAGGGTAGTCCGAACTTGGGGAAATGGCTGAAAAAGAGAGGGAGTCCTTAACCCCTTTGGGGGAAATGGCTTTGAAAAAAGAGAAAAAGTCCCTTAAAAACTGGGAATGGGGAATAGAGAGAGAGTCCTTAAAACTGGGAAGGTGAATAGAGAGAGAGTCCCTTTACACGGGAGTGGCTGAATAGAGAGGGTCCCCTTTTTAAAACTGGGAAGTTCTGAAAAGAGGAGAAGGGCCTTTTAAAACTTGGGGGAAAAGGGGGGAAAAATAGAGAGTCCTTAAACTGGGGAAAGGGCCTTTTAAAGAGAGAGAGTCCCTAAAACTGGGAAGGGGGGCTGAAAAAAGGGGAGGTTCCCTTTAAAACCCGGGGAATGGGTGAAAAAGAGAGAAGTCCCTTAAAAACTGGGAAGGTCTGAAAAAGAGAGTCCCTTAAAAACTGGGAAGGGTTTAAAAGAGAGAGAGTCCTTTAAAACCCGGGAAGTGGCTGGGGAAAAAAAAGAGAGAGCTTAAACACTGGGAAATGGCCCCGAATAGAGGAAAAGTCCCTTAAAAACCCGGGAATTGGGGTTTTTACAAAAAGAGAGTCCTTAAAAACTGGGAAGTGGCTGAATAAAAGGGGGAAGTCCTTAAAAACTGGGGGAAATTGGGCGGAAAGAGAGAGATTTCCCTTTAAAACTTGGGGAAAAAGGCCCGAAAAGGGGGAAATCCTTAAAAAACCGGGGAAAATGGCTGAAAAAGAGAGAGAGTCCTTGACAAATGGGGGGTGGGGAAAAGGGGAAAAGTCCTTTAAAACTGGGAAGGGGGGGGGCCTTTAAATAAAGAGAGGGGTCCCTTTAAAACTGGGAAGGTGGCCCGGGAAAAGAGAGAGGGCCTTAAAATGGGAATGGCCGAAAAAAGAAAAGGTCCTTTTACCTGGGAAAATGGCTGGGGTGAAAAAGAAAGTCCTAACACTGGGGAAGGGGGTAATAGAGAGAGAGTCCTTAAAATTGGGGAAATTGGGGTGAAAAAGAAGAGAGCCTTAAACTGGGGGAAATGGCTGAATAAAAGGGGAGGTTTCCCTTTAAAAAATGGGGGAAAATGGCTGAATAGAGAGAAGGCCCTTTAAAACTGGGAATTTTTGGCTGAATAAAAAGAGAGTCCCTAAAATGGGGAAAATGGCCCGAATAGAGAAAGTCTTAAAACCCCGGGAAGTGGCTGAAATTTTCGGGGGAGATCCTAACACTGGGAAGGGGCCGGGAAAAAGAGAGAGGTCCTTAACAAATGGGAAGGGGGCCCGAAAATAGAGAGAGGTTTCCCCCAAACTGGGGAAATGGCCCCGGGAAAAAGGGGAGCGTTTTCCCTTAAAAACTGGGAAATGCTAAAAAGAGGGGGAGTCCTTGACAAATGGGGGAAAATTTGATGAATAGAGAGAAGTCCTTAAAAACTGGGAAGTGGTGCTGAATAAAAAAGAAAAGGCCTTTAACCTGGGGAAATGGCTGAATAAAAAAGAGAGTCCCTTACCCCGGGCGGGAAAGGGCCCCAATAAGGGGAGAGTTCCCTTAAAAATGGGAAGGGGTGAAAAAGAGGGAGTCCTTAAAAAACGGGGGAAATGGCTGAATAGAGAGAGAGTCCTTAAAATGGGAAATGGGCTTTAAAAAGAGAGTCCCTTAAAAACTGGGGGGGGGTGGAAAAATAGAGAAAAGAGTCCCTTAAAACTGGGGGGGGGGCGAAAACCAATAGGAGGGAGTCCTTTAAACTGGGAATTTGGGTTTAATAAGAGAGAGTCCTTAAAAAATGGGAAACTTTTCCCCGAATAGAGAGAAGTCCCCTTAACAAACTGGGAAAGGTGGGGGGTTAATTAAAAAGAGTCCTTAACCCCTGGGAAGTGGTTTTGAATAGAGAGAGAGTTCCCTTTAAAACTGGGAAGGGGCCCGAATAAGAGAGGGGTCCTCCTTTAAAACTGGGAAGTGCCGGGAAAAGAGAGAAAAGTCCTAAAAACTGGGAAGGTGGCTGAATAAAAGAGAGCCTTGACACTGGGAAGGGCTTAAAAAGAGAGAGAGTCCCTTTAAAAGGGAAGTGGTGAAAAAAGAGAGGGCCTTAAACTGGGAAATTTGGGTGAAAAGAGGAGAAGATCCCTTTAAAACGGGAAGTGGGTTTAATTAAGAGAGAGAGTCCTTAAAAAAAATGGGGGAAAGGGGTGGGTGAATAGAGAGAGAGTCCCCGGGCACGGGAAATGGGCTGATAAAAGAGAAAAGTCCCAACGGGGAAATGGCTGAATAGGAAGGGGAAGTCCTGAAAAACCCCCGGGGAAATGGGCTGAATTAAAAAGAGTTTCCCAAAACTGGGAAGTGGCTGAAAAGAGGGGAGGGGTCCTTAACAGGGGGAAATGGCGTGAATAAGAGAGAGTCCCCTTAAAAACTGGGAAGTGGCCCGAAAGAGAGGAGTTCCCCGACACTGGGAATGGCTTTAATAAAAGAGAGAGTCCTTAAAAATGGGAAAGTGGCCCAATAAAAGGAGTTCCCCAAAACCCGGGAAGGGGCCCCGAATGAGAAGAGTCCTTTACATGGGAAGTGGCTGGGAAAAGGGGGAGAAGGGCCCCAAAAACCCCGGGGAAATGGCTGAAATGAGAGAGAGTCCCCTTAAAAATGGGAAGTTTCTGAATAGAGAGGGGAAATTTCCCAACCTGGGAAGTTGGGGGAAAAGAGAGAGAGTCCCCCCAACACTGGGAAGGTTTTCTGGGAAAAAGAGAGAGTCCCTTAACACTGGGAAAATGGCGAATAGAGGGGTCCCTTAACCCCGGGAAGTGGCTGAAAAAGAGAGGGGAGTCCTAACCAAGGGGAAAATGGCTGGAAAGAGGAGAGCCTTTCACTGGGAAGGGGGGGTTTTGAAAAGAGGGAGATTTCCCAAAACTGGGAAGTGGCTGAAATAGAGGGGAAATCCTTAAAAAACTGGGAAAATGGGCCCGAAAGAGAGAGAGTTTCCTTTAAAACTGGGAAGTGGCTGAATAAAAGGGGAGAGTCCCTTTAAAACCCCGGGAAGGGGGTGGGGAAAAAAGAGAGAAATCCTTCAATGGGAAGTGGGTGAAAGAGGGGGGTCCTTAACACTGGGGTGGCTGAATAGAAAAAAGAGTCCTTACACTGGGAAATTTGGTGAATGAGAGAGGGGGTTTCCCTTACCCCCGGGGGGAATGGGCTTTAAAAAAGAGAAAAGTCCCCAAAAATGGGAAATGGCTTTAATGGGGGAAGTCCTTTTACACTGGGGAAATGGCTTGAATAGAGAGAGGGGGCCCTTAAAACCCGGGAATGGGTTTAATAAAAGAGAGAGTCCCAACCCCTGGGAATGGCTGAATAAGAGAGAGCCTTAACACTGGGGGGGGGCTGCTTTAATAGAAAAGGAGTCCTTTACACTGGGAAATGGCCGGGGGTGAGGGGAGGGTCCCCCCGGGCAATGGGAAGTGGCTGAATAGAGAGGGGAGATTTCCCCGACACTGGGGAAAAATGGCTGAAAAGGGGAAAAGTCCTTTAAAAAACGGGAAGTGGTTTTAATAAAAAAGAGAGAGAGTCCCTAAAACTTTGGGGAAATGGGCCCCGGGGAAACAATAGAGAAGAGGGCCCCACACTTGGGGGGAAAATGGCTTTAATAAAAGAGAGTCCCTTAAAACTGGGAAGGGGGGCCTTTAAAAAGAGAGAGGGGCCTTCCCCTGGGGAAATTGCTTTAAATAGAGAGAGGAATCCCCTTAAAACCCGGGAAAAGGGGGTGAAAAAGAGGAGTCCTTAAAATGGGGTTGGGGGTTTTTAATGAGAGAGAGTCCAACACTGGGAAGTGGCTTAATTAAAAAGTCCTTAACATTTTGGGGAAATGGTGAATAGGAGAGAGTCCCTTAAAAACTGGGGAAATGGGTGAATAGAGAAAAGAGTCCCTTTAAAACGGGAAGGGGCCCCGAAATAACGAGAGAGTCCCCTTTAAAACTGGGAAAATTGGGGTGAATAAAAAAGAGTTTCCCTTTAAAATGGGAAGGGGCCCGAAAAGAGAGAGAGTTTCCAAAAGGGGGAAATTGGCCTGAATAGAGAGAGAATCCCCCCACTGGGAAGTGGGGGTGACTAAAAAGAGTCCTTAACACGGGAAATGGGTGAATAGAGAGAGAGTCCTACACTGGGGAAATGGGGAAAAGAGAGAGGTTTCCTTAACACGGGGAAGGGGCCCGGAAAAAAAAAGAGAGAGTCCTTAAAACTGGGAATGGCTGAATAGAGGAAGAGGGCCTTAAAACTGGGAAGGGCTGAATAGAGAAGGGTCCTTAAAAAGGGAAATTGGGTGAAAGAGGAGAATCCCCCTTTTGGGAAAATGGCTGGGAAAAAGAGGGAGTCCTACCCCTGGGAAGTGGCTGAATAGAGAAAAAGTCCTTAAACTGGGGAAATGGCCCGAAAAGAGAGAGGTCCCTTAAAACGGGGAAAGGGGTGAATAGAAGAAAAGTCCCCAACGGGAATGGCCCCCGAATGAGAGAATTTTTAACCCCTGGGGTGGCTGAATAGAGGAAGTCCTTGCCCCTGGGAAAGTGGGCCCGTGGAAAAGGAAGGGGCCTTAAAAAGGGGAAATGGGTAATGAGAGGGGAGTCCCTTTTAAAAACTGGGAAGGGGGGCTTTTAAAAGAGAGAGGGGTCCTTAAAAACTGGGAATGGCATGAATAAGGAGGTCCCCTTAAAACGGGGAAATGGGTGACACTGGGAAGTGGCTGAATAGAGAGAGAGTCCTTAACACTGGGAAGTGGTGACAAAGAGAGAGATCCTTACACTGGGAAGTGGTGGAGAGATAGTCCTTACAATGGAAGTGCTGAATAGAGAGAGAGTCCTTAACACTGGGAAGTGGCTGAATAGAGAGAGAGTCCCTGACACTGGGAAGTGGCTGAATAGAGAGAGAGTCCTTAACACTGGGAAGTGGCTGAATAGAGAGAGAGTCCTTAACACTGGGAAGTGGCTGAATAGAGAGAGAGTCCCTGACGTCAACAAGGTGTACTGTCTTGTAATTATGATGATGTTCAACACACATCTGACTGAATAGCATTTATTCTGCATCCCAAATGGCCCTCTTTTCTCTATGGGCCCTGGTCAAATATAGTTCACTATATAGGGATAGAATAGATTAAACCAGATCATCAGTTTATTAATCCAACGTACTAAATTACCTCCTTTTCTGAAAAGTTGCATTATATTGATTAAAATATATGCTACGGTGAATCAACCTCTTGTATTAGATGCAATGCTCCACATAACCTTTGCAGAGGAAGGTGATATATTGTTGACCATGGGATATGACCAGGAAGTTTGGCAGATGGGTTTGGATTGTTAGAAAAAAATATTCAGGCAAACACCTGTTTATTGTGCATTATCATGCATGAATAAAAATGCCCTCGAAAATTTGACATATTGCATATTTGTGTCACCCCTCTGTTCGTCTCTCTCATTGACTTGCAAATTATACAACGGGGGGGGGGGGGTATCCTGTTATTAAAATTGAGTTAATGTATTCCATGTTCCTGAATTCTATTTGAGAAACGTTATTAATTTAATATATCAAGTTTGGAGGGACCATCTGTTCGCTCCGCATCGCTGATTCACCATCCATCTGCCCAGGCTGCGTTTCCCGGCCCCCCGCTGCGCCCGCCGCTCCCGTGACGCTCCGGTGCCAACGCCACCCGCCACCAGGAAGTTTTTGCCCCGACTTTTGGTTTTGTCACTCATGGCCATTTGTCACTCTTGGCTCACCGTGGAGCCGCTGACGACAAGAAGAAGCAGTCTCTCGCTCACCTACCGGGGGACGAGGTGAGATAATTGATTTTAGACGCAGTCAAGCAGAGGCAGTCCCAGCCACCGCAGATAAGAAAGAATACAAAAATCTAAATGATTTCAGCACTATGCATGTGAATCACATCAGCCTAATATAATAATGGTGTTAAAGAAGGAGAGGTGTAATTACAGACTCCTACTGTGTTCAGAGGTTAACTTTCAAACATTTACTTTTGACGATGTGCCGATTTGAATGCCTTCTTTGGAACTTACAAAATGAGGTAAAACTAGGTAAAAGTCGTAAACAAGCGGTCCAATTCCCGTTGTCACTAAACCCCCCCCCCCCCCCCCCCCCCCCCATCTCTCTATCCTCTATTACCATGTGTTGGACGCCCTAGACCCTAGACCCACTCCAATTTGAGTACCGCACCAAAAGATACACAGATGACACAATCTCAATTGCACTCCACACTGCCCTCTCCCACCTGGACAAAAGGAACACCTACGTGAGAATGCTGTTAATTGACTACAGCTCAGCGTTCAACACCATAGTGCCCTCCAAGCTCATCACCAAGCTAGGGACCCTTGGTCTGAACCCCTCACCTCGACTTCCTGACGGGCCGCCCCCAGGTGGTGAGGGTAGGTAACAACACCTCCGCCACGCTGACCCTCAACACGGGGGTCCCTCAGGGGTTCGTACTTAGTCCCCTCCTGTACTCCCTGTTCACCCACGACTGCGTGGCCACGCACGACTCCAACACCATCATCAACTTTGCTGACGACACGACGGTGGAAGGCCTGATCACCGACGATGAGGTCGGAGAGTGGGTTCGATCCCCGGGACCACCCATACACAAAAAAAAAAAATGTATGCACGCATGACTGTAAGTCGCTTTGGATAAAAGCGTCTGCTAAATGGCATATTATTTATTATTATTAGACAACAACCTCTCCCTCAACGTCAGACCAAGGAGCTGATCATGGACTATAGGAGAAAGAGGGTAGAGCACGCCCCCATCCACATCGACGGGGCTGTTGTGGAGCGGGTCGAGAGCTTCATGTTCCCTGGCGTCCACATGACTTGGGACCTAGCGTAGTCTACCCACACCCTCACAGTCGTGAAGAGGGCACGGCAGAGCATCTTCCCCCTCAGGAGGCTGAAAAGATTTGTCCCTCTGATCCTCAAAAAGATAAACAACTGCACCATCGAGAGCATCTTGACTGACTGCATCACCGCTTGGTATGGCAAATGCACCGCCCTTAACCGCAAAGCTTGCAGAGGGTGGTGCGGACAGCCTAGTACTTAACTGGGGCAAAGTTAAGTACTTAAGTTAAGTACAAAGTTAAGCAAAACTTAACTCCTGGGATGCAGGATGTCTATATCAGACGGTGTCAGAGAGAGGTCCAAAGACTCCAGCCACCCAAGCCACAGACTGTTCACTCTGCTACCATCCGGCTAATGATACCGGAGCATCGGCTCCGGTTCCAACAGGCTCCGAGACAGCTTCTACCCCCAAGCCACGAGACTGTTCACTCTGCTACCATCCGGCTAATGATACCGGAGCATCGGGTCCGGTTCCAACAGGCTCCGAGACAGCTTCTACCCCCAAGCCACAGACTGTTCACTCTGCTACCATCCGGCTTCTACCCCCAAGCCACAGACTGTTCACTCTGCTACCATCCGGCTAATGATACCGGAGCATCGGGTCCGGTTCCAACAGGCTCCGAGACAGCTTCTACCCCCAAGCCACAGACTGTTCACTCTGCTACCATCCGGCTAATGATACCGGAGCATCGGGTCCGGTTCCAACAGGCTCCGAGACAGCTTCTACCCCCAAGCCACAGACTGTTTCACTCTGCTACCATCCGGCTAATGATACCGGAGCATCGGGTCCGGTTTCCAACAGGCTCCGAGACAGCTTCTACCCCCCAAGCCACAGACTGTTCACTCTGCTACCATCAGGCTAATGATACCGGAGCATCGGGTCCGGTTCCAACAGGCTCCGAGACAGCTTCTACCCCCAAACAACAGACTGTTCACTCTGCTACCATCCGGCTAATGATACCGGAGCATCGGGTCCGGTTCCAACAGGCTCCGAGACAGCTTCTACCCCCAAGCCACAGACTGTTCACTCTGCTACCATCCGGCTAATGATACCGGAGCATCGGGTCCGGTTCCAACAGGCTCCGAGACAGCTTCTACCCCCAAGCCACAGACTGTTCACTCTGCTACCATCTGGCTTCTACCCCCAAGCCACAGACTGTTCACTCTGCTACCATCCGGCTAATGATACCGGAGCATCGGGTCCGTTCCAACAGGCTCCGAGACAGCTTTACCCCCAAGCCATGAGACTGTTCACTCTGCTACCATCCGGCTAATGATACCGGAGCATCGGGTCCGGTTTCCAACAGGCTCCGAGACAGCTTCTACCCCCAAGCCACGAGACTGTCACTCTGCTACCATCCGGCTAATGATACCGGAGCATCGGGTCCGGTTCCAAACAGGCTCCGAGACAGTTTTCTACCCCCAAGCCATGAGACTGTTCACTCTGCTACCATCCGGCTAATGATACCGGAGCATCGGGTCCGGTTCCAACAGGCTCCGAGACAGCTTCTACCCCCAAGCCATGAGACTGTTCACTCTGCTACCATCCGGCTAATGATACCGGAGAATCGGGTCCGGTTTCCAACAGGCTCCCGAGACAGCTTATACCCCCAATCCACAGACTGTTCACTCTGCTACCATCCGGCTAATGATACCGGAGCATCGGGTCCGGTTACCAACCAGGCTCCGAGACAGCGTCTACCCCCAAGCCACAGACTGTTCACTCTGCTACCATCCGGCTATGAACCGGAGCATCGGGTCCGGTTCCAACAGGTCCGAGACAGCTTTTACCCCCAAGCCACAGACTGTCACTCTGCTACCATCCCGGTAATGATACCGGAGCTTTGGGTCCGGTTCCAACAGGCTCCGAGACAGCTTCTAAACCCCCAACCAATGGAACTGGGATGAAAACCAGACTCGGTAAAATAGGCTTTTTAACGGGAATCCAAAACTTTATCCCCTTTTTCCCCTGACTCTGTCCTGCACTGACCCTACGCACCCCTCACTAGACTATATATACACACCATATACACACTCACTAGACTATATATACACACCCTACGCACTCATTAGACTATATATACACACCATATGCACACTCACTAGACTATATATACACACCATATACACACTCACTAGACTATATATACACCATATACACACTCACTAGACTATATATACACACCCTACGCACTCATTAGACTATATATACACACCATATGCACACTCAAATAGACATATATACACACCTATACACACTCACTAGACTATATACACACCATATACACCCCACTAGACTATATCCACACCATATACACACTCACTAGACTATATATACACCCTAAAGCCCCCACTCACTAGACTATATATACACACCATATACACACTCACTAGACTATATATACACACTATATACACACTCACTAGACTATATATACACACTCACTAGACTATATATACACACTCACTAGACTATATATACACACCCTACGCACACTCACTATACTATATATACACAACCATATACACACTCACTAGACTATATATACACACCCTACGCAAACTCACTAGACTATATATACCACCATATACACACTCACTAGATAATATATACCACCATATACACACTCACTTTGACTATATATACAACACCATAACACACTCACTAGATATATATACACACCCTACGCACACTCACTAGATAATAACACACCATATACACCTCACTAGAACTATATATACACACCCTACCCACAACTCACTAGACTTATACACCCACCTATAACAACTCAACCTTAAAACTATATATACAAAACCATATACCCACTCACTAGACATAATACACAAACCCTATGCACACTCACTAGACTATAAATAACACCATATGCACACTCACTAGACTATATATACACACCATATTCACACTCACTAGACTATATATACACACCATATACACACTCACTAGACTATATTACACACCATACACACTCACTAGCTATATATACCCACCAAAAACACACTCACTAGACTATATATACACACCATATACACACTCACTAGACTATATACCCCACCTATACACAACTAGACTATTTTTACACACCATATACACACTCCCCTAGACTATATATACACACTCACTAGACTATATATACACACCCTACGCACAATCACTAGAAAATATATATACACACCCTACGCACACTCACTAGACTATATTACACAACCATATACACACTCACTAGACATAATATACACACCCTACGCACACTCACTAGACTATATATACACACCATATACACAAATCACTAGACTATATATACCCCATATACACCACTCTCTGACTATATATACCCCCCATATACACACTCCTAGACTATATAACACACCCTACCACACTCACTAGACTATATATACACACCCTACCACAACTCACTAGACTATATATACACACCATATACACACTCACTAGACTATATTACACACCCTACGCACACTCCTAACTATATACACACCATAACACCCCTCACTAGACTATATTACACACCATATACACACTCTCTAGACTATATATACACACCATATAACACTCCTAGACTATATATAACCACCCTAAAGCACACTCACTAGACTATTATACACACCCTACGCACACTCACTAGACTATATTACAACCTATCCACTCACTAGACTTATAAACCCCCCATATACACACTCACTAGACTATATATACACACCTTACGCACCCCTCACTAGACTTATATACACTCCATACCACACTCACTAGACTATTAACCACCCATATACACACTCACTAGACTATATAAAACACAACCATATACGCACACTCCCCTAGAAATATATATACACACCAATACACACTCTCTAGACTTATATACACACCATATACACACTCACTAGACATATATACACACCCTACGCACACTCACTAGACTATATATAAAACACCATATACACACTCACTAGACTATATATACACCACCCTACGCACACTCACTAGACATATATACACACTCCACTAGACTATATATACACACCATATACACACTCACTAGACTATATATACACACCATATACACACGGACTAGACTATATATACACACCTATACACACTCACTAGACTATATATACCACCATATACACACTCACTAGACTATATATCCACACCCTACAACGCACACTCACTAGACTATATATACACACCATATACCACCTCACTAGACTATTATACACACCATATACACCTCACTAGACTATTAAAACACACCATATACGCACCCCTCACTAGACTATATATACACACCATATACACACTCTCTAGACTATATAACACCAATATAAAACACTCACTAATAAAATACCCCACCCTACGCCACTCACTAGGGTATATATACACACCATATACACACTCACTAACTATATATACACACCCTACGCACACTCACTAGACTATATATACCACCCATATACACACTCACTAGACTAATATACACACCATATACACACTCACTAGACTATATATACACACCATATACACACTGACTAGACTATATAACACACCCTATACACACTCACTAGACTTATATAAAACACAATATACACACTCACTAGACTATATATCCACACCCTACGCACACTCACTAGACTATATATTTCACACCATATACAAAACTCACTAGACTATATATACCAAAACCATATACACACTCACTAGACTATATACAAAACCATATACACACTCACTAAAAATATATACACACCATATACACACTCACTAGACTATATAAACACCATTAACACACTCACTAGCTATTATAAACACCATATACACACTCACTAGCTATATATACACACCATATACACACTCACTAGAACTATATATACCACACCATATACACACTCACTAGACTATATAACACACTTATACACCCCTCACTAGACAATAAAAACAAATATATACACACTCACTAGACTATTATACACACTATATCCACACTGACTAGACTATATATACACACCATATACACACTCACTAGACTATATATACACTATATACACACTGACTAGACAAAAATACACAAACCCTATACACACTCACTAACTATATATACACACTATATACCTGACTAGACTATATATAAAACACCATATACACACACAAATAGACTATATATACACACCAATACACACTCACTATATATACACACTATATACACACTTCACTAGACTAATATACACACTATATACACCTGACTAGACTATATATACACACCATAAACACACTAGACTATATATACACACTATATACACACTCACTAGACTATATATGCACACCATATACACACTCACTAGACTATATATACACACCATATACACACTCACTAGACTATAAAACACACCATATACACACTCACTAGACTATTATACACACCATATACACACTCACTAACTATATATACACACCATATACACACTCACTAGACTATATATCCACAACCCATACGCACACTCACTAGACTATATATACACACCATATACACACTCACTAGACTATATATACAACACCATATACACCCCTCACTAGACTATATAAACACACCATTAACGCACACTCACTAGACTATATATAACACCATATACACACTCTCTAGACTATATATACACACCATATACACACCACTAGACTATATATACACACCCTACGCACACTCACTAGACTAAAAATTTCACACCATACACACTCACTAGACTATATATACACACCCTACGCACACTCACTAGACTATATATACACACCATATACACACTCACTAGACTATATATACACACCCTATACACACTCACTAGACTATATATACACACCATATTACACTGACTAGACTATTATACACACCATATACACCCTCACTAGACTAAAATAAACACCATATCACACACTCACTAGACTATATATCCACACCCTACGCACACTCACTAGACTATATAACACACCATATACACCACTCACTAGACTATATATACACACCAATACACACTCACTAGACTATATACACACCATATACACAACCCCTAGACTATATAACACACCATTTACACACTCACCCAGACTATATACACACCATATACACACATCACTAGGGGCTATATATCCCCACCATATACACACTCACTGACTTATTACACACCATATACACACTCACTAGACTATATTATACACCCCCATATACACCCCTCACTGTATTATACACACTATAACACACTCACTAGACAATATATAAAACACTATATACACACTCACTAGACTATATATACAAAACTATATACACACTGCCTAACTATATATACACACCATATACACACTCACTAGACTATTATACACACTATATACACACTGACTAGACTATATATACCACCATATACACACTCACTAGACTATATATACACACCCTACGCACACTCACTAGACTATATATACACACCCTACGCACACTCACTAGACTATATATACACACCATACGCACACTCATTAGACTATATTACACACCCTTTCGCACACTCCTAGACTATATAACACACCAAAACACACTCACTAGACTATATATACACACCATATACACACTCACTAGACTAATATACACCCCCATATACACACTCACTAGACTATATTATACACACCATATACACACTCAAATAGACTAATATACACACCATATACACACTCACTAGACTAATATAACACACCATATATGCACACTCACTAGACTATATATACACACCATATACACACTCACTAGACTATATATACACACTATATACACACTCACTAGACTATATATAAAACACCATATACACACCACTAGACTATATACAACTATATACACACTCACTAGGGCATATATACAAAACTATATACACACCCGACTAGACTATATATACACACCATATACACACTCACTAGACTATATAACACTATATACACACTCACTAGACTATATATACACCACTATATACACACGACTAGACTATATAATACACACCATATACACACACACAAAAAAAAATATATATACACACTAATACAAACTCACTAGACATATATACACACCATATACACACTCACTAGACTATATATACACACCCTATACACACTCACTAGACTATATATACACACCTATACACACTCACTAGACTATATATACAACCATATACACACTCACTAGACTATATATACACACCAAAATACACACTCACTAGACTATATAACACACCATATACACACTCACTAGACTATATATACACACCATATACACACTCACTAGACTATATATACACACCATATCACACTCACTAGACAATATATACACACTATATACAAATCACTAGACTATTAATACACCCCCTTATATACACACTGACTAGACTATAATACACACCATATACACACTCACTAGACTATATATACACACTATATACACACTGACTAGACTATATATACACACCATAACACACTCACTAACTATATATACACAAATATATACACACTGACTGACTAAAATATACACACCATATACCCCAACACTAGACTATATATACACACCATATACACACTCACTAGATATATACCCCACTATATACCCTCACTAGACTATATATACACACTATAATTTCACACGACTGACTATATATACACACCATATACACACACTAGACTATATATACCACATATATACACACTCACTAGACTATATATACACACCATATACACACTCACTAGACTATATATACACACCATATACACACTCACTAGACTATATATCCCCACCATATACACACTCACCCAGACTTAAATACACACCATATACACACTCACTAGACTATATATACACAACCCCAAAACACACTCACTAGACTATATATCCACACCCTACGCACACTCACTGACTATAATACACACCATATACACACTCATAGACTATATATAAAAACCCTATACACACTCACTAGACTATATAAACACACCATATACGCACACACTAGACTATATATACACACCATATACACACTCTCTAGACTATATATACACACCATATACACACTCACTAGACTATATATACACACCCTACGCACACTCACTAGACTATATATACACACCATATACACACTCACTAGACTATTAAAACACACCCTACGCACACTCACTAGCTATATATACCACACCATATACACACTCACTAGACTATATATACACACCATATACACACTCACTAGACTATATATACACACCATATACACACTGACTAGACTATATATACACACCATATACACACTCACTAGACTATATATACACACCATATACACACTCACTAGACTATATATCCACACCCTACGCACACTCACTAGACTATATATACACACCATATACACACTCACTAGACATATATACAACCCATATACACACTCACTAGACTATATACACACCATAACCACTCACTAGCTATAATACACACCATTTACACACTCACTAGACTATATACACACCATATACACAAATCACTAGCCCATATATACACACCATATACACACTCACTAGACTATTTTATACACACCATATACACACTCACTAGACTATATATAACACACCATTTTACACACTCACTAAACTATTCCACACTATATACACACTCACTAGATATATATAAACACTTATACACACTGACTAGACTATATATTTCACACCCACAACACAACCACACTAGATATATATACACACCATATACACACTCACTAGACTATATACACACTATATACAACACTCACTAGACTATATATTTCACACTATATACCAACTGACTAGACTATATATACCCCAAACCCTATACACACACACTAGACTATATATACACACTATATACACACTCACTAGACTATATAAAACACACCATATACACACTCACTAGACTATATATACACACCATATACACACTCACTAGGATATATACACACCATATACACACTCACTAGACATATATACACAAACCATATACACACTCACTAGACTTAATCACCCATATACACACTCACTAGACTATATATACACACCCCTATACACACTCACTAGACTATATATACACACCATTTTACACACTCACTAGACTAATATACACACCATATACACATCACTAGACAATATATACACACTATATACACACTCCCCTAGAAATATATATAACACCTATATACACACTGACTAGACTATATATACACACCATTTAAAACTCACTAGACTATATATACACACATTACACACTGACTAGACCCATATATACACACCATATACACACTCACTAGACTATATAACACACATATACACACTGACTAGACTATATATACACACCATTACAACACACTAACTTATATACACACCCATATACACCTCACTAACTATATACACACTATAACACACTCATAGACTATATAATTTCACACTATATACACCACTGACTAAACTATATATACACACATATACACACACCTAGACTATATATACCACACTATATACCACTCCTAGACATATATACACACCATATACAACTCACTAGACTAAATACCACCATATACACACTCACTAACTATATATACACACATATACACACTCACTAGACTATATATACACACCCTATTTAACCTCACTAGACTATATATAACACCATAACACACTCACTAACTATATATCCACCCTACGCACCTCACTAACTATATATCCACCATATACACACTCACTAGACTATATATACACCACCATATAAAACACTCACTAGACTATATAAACACACCATATACGCACACTCACTAGACTATATATCACACCATATACACACTCTCTAGGACTATATATAAACACCATATACACACTCACTAGACTATATATACAAAACCCTAAAGCACACTCACTAACTATTATACACACCCCTTAACCCCACTCCACTAGACTATATATACACACCCTAAGCACACTCACTAGACTATTATAACACCTATACACAACTAACTAATATACCACACCATATACACACTCACTAGACTATAAATACCACCATATACAAAACTGATAGACTATATATACACACCATATACACACTCACTAGACTATATATACAACACCATTTCCACACTCACTAACTATATATCCAACACCCCCACGCACACTCAAATAGACTATATATACACACCATATCACACTCACCCAGACTATATATACACACCATATACACACTCACTAGACTATATACCCACCCTATACACCCCTCACTAGACTATATATACACACCATTTACACACTCACTAGACTAATTTTACCACACCATATACACACTCACTAGACTATATTACAACACCATATACACACTCACTAGACTATATATACACACCAATACACCCCTCACTAGACTATATATACAACACATATACACACTCACTAGACTATATATACACACTATATACCCCACTCACTAGACAATATATACACATATACACACTCACTAGACTATATTACACACTATATACACACTGACTAGACATATATACACACCATATACACACTCACTAACTATATATACACACTAATACACTTTATAGACTTATATACACACCATAACACACTCACTAGACTATATATACACACCCTACGCACACTCACTAGACTATATATAACACCCTACGACATCACAGACATATATACACACCATAGAAAATCATTAACTATAATACCACCCTTTTCGCACACTCACTAGACTATATATACACACCATATACACACCCCACTAGACTATTATACACACCATTACACACTCCCCTAGACTATATATACACACCATATACCCCTCACTAGACTATAATACCCACCATATACACACTCAATAGACTATATATACACCCCCATATACACACTCACTAGACTATATATACCCACCAATAGCACACTCACTAACTATATATACACACCATACCACACTCACTAGAAATATATATCACACCTATACCACACTCACTGGACTTATATACCACCATATACACACTCACTAGACCTATATAACACACATATACACACTCACTAGACTATATATACACAAATATATACACACTGACTAGACTATATATACACACCATATCCACCACACACTAGACTATATATAAACCATATACACACTCACTAGACATTTTACACACATATACACACTCACTAGACTATATATACACACTATATACACACTACTAACTATATATACACACCATATACACACACACTAGACTATAATACACACTATATACACCCCTCACTAGACTATATATACACCCCCATATACACACTCAATAGATAATATCCACCATATACCACACTCACTAGCTATATTACCACACCATATACACACTCACTAGACTTAATAACCACCATATACACACTCACTGACTATATACACACATATACACAACTCACTAGACATATATTTCACACCATATAACACTCACTAGACTATATATACACACCATATACACACTCACTAGACTATATATAAAACACCATATACACACTCACTTTGACTATATATACACACCATATACCCGAAAACACTAATTGACACTCCCACACAAACCTCAACAATTCACACATACACACACTAACACACAAACAGAGACCGAAAAACTAACACAAACAAAACCCACACATTACACATTACACACTCCCCACACTTTTACACCCATCATAAACACTCCCTGTTCTTTATTTTACTCTAATATATCTATCCTAGCCTAGTCACTTTACCCTTCCTTCATGTATATACTACCTCAAATTATCTACCTCAATACCTTATTATACATCCTGATGCCTAGTCACTTTACCCTGCCTTCATGTGCAATCTACCTCAAATACCTAATTTTTTTTTTACTATCCCGATTCCTAGTCACTTTACCCTGCCTTCATTTCAACACAATACTATATTACATCCACCCATATAACTTTCCCCTTATGTACATTAACCTCCAAAATTATTATGTACCCACCTTTCATTACTGCCTCTGTATTTACCGGTAAACCTTATTTTATCTATCCTGATCCTAGTCACTTTACCCCCCTGTACATACTCTCAAAATTTATTATCTTATGGTACTTTCCCCCATGTAAAATTTCCTCAAATACCTTATTATATCTATCTGATGCCTAGTCACTTTCCCGCCTCTGTCATATCTACCTCAAATACCTTATATTATCTATCCTGATGCCCCAGTCCCCCTTAACCCCGCCCTTATTTACATATCTATGGTACTGGTACTCCCTGTATATAGCTTCCAAATTGATCTGGTACTGGGACTTCCCCCGTATATAGCCCCTTGATCTGGGACTGGGGATTTCCCCGTTTTTAGCCCCACATTGATCTGGGACTGGCTACTTTCCCCGTATTACTCCACATTTATTTTGGGAAATGGTCTCCCTGTAAACTCCAACTTGTCTGGTAAAGGGGAAATCCCCCTTTTTTCCCCACATTGATCTGGGACTGGTTTCTTCCCTGTATAAAAGCTCCACTTGAAAACTTGGGACTGGGGACTCCCCCCGTATATAGCTCCCCATTGAATTTTGGGGACTGTACTCCCGTATATACTCCACTTGATCTGGTTTACTCCCTGTATATAGCTCCCCCCATTGATCTGGTATTTGGGACTTCCCCTGTATAGCTCCAACCCTTTATCGGGTTTTGGTTCTCCCTTTATATGCTCCCCCTTGACTGGGGACTGGGTACTCCCCGTATATGCTTTCCCGTCCCTGGTACTGCCTCACAATGGGCAATATTTTTGCCTTTAGGGGGAGGAGGAACTAGTCCCGGAAGCTTTAAAAACCATTTTTTTACCCCCCAGACTCTCCCTCTTCCCTCCCCTCCCTCTCCTCTCTCCTCTCTCCCCTCCTCCTCTCTTTCCCCTCTCCTGTCCCCCCTCTCCCCCTCTCCCCCCTCAAGGCCCCTCTCCCCCTCTCTCCTCTCTCCCTCCCCCTTTTCCCCCTCCTTTTCCCTCTCCTCCGCCCCCTCCTCTCTCCTCTCTCCTCTCCCCCTTCTCCCCTGCTCCTTTTCCCCCTCCCCTCCCCCCTCTTCTCCCTCTTCCGCTCTCAATGTTTAGTGCCCTGGGGGAGCCCTCCTCTCCTCTCTCCCCTCCGTTTTTGTGCCAAGGGGGGGGCCCTCCTCCTTTCCCCTTTTTCCCCTTTCCCCTGTTTATGCCCCCGGGGGGGCCCCTCCCCTCCTCGTTTTTTGGGGCCCTGGGGGGGGCCCCCCCCTCCCCCCTCTGTTTATTTCCCTTTGGGGGGGGGCCCCCCCTCTCTCCTCTTTCTCTCTGTTTTTAATGCCCGGGGGGGCCCTCCTCTCCTCTCCCTCTGTTTAAATGCCCTGGGGGGCCCCCCTCTCCTCTCTCCCCTGTTTAGGGGCCCTGGGGGGGCCCTCCCCTCCCCCTCCCCCTCTCTGTTTAGTGCCCCGGGGGAGCCCCGGGGGCCCTCCTCTTTTGTTTGTGCCCTGGGGGAGCCCCCCCCCCCCCCTTCCTCTCTTTTTTAATGGGGGGTGGGGGAGCCCCCCCCTCCTCCTCTCTCCCCCTTTTTAGTGCCCTGGGGGAGCCCTCCTCTCCTCTCTCCTCTCCTCTGTTTAGTGCCCTGGGGGAGCCCTCCTCTCCTCTGTTTAGTGCCCTGGGGGAGGCCCCTCCTCTCCTTTTGTTTAAAAACCCGGGGGAGCCCTCCTCTCCTCTCCTCCCCTCTGTTTAGTGCCCTGGGGGAGCCCTCCTCTCCTCTGTTTAGTGCCCTGGGGAGGCCTCCTCTCCTCTGTTAGTGCCCTGGGGGGGCCCTCCCTCCTCTTTTATGCCCTGGGGGGGCCCTCCTCTCCTCTGTTTATGCCCTGGGGGGTCCCCCCCTCTCCTCTCTCCTCTGTTTATGCCCCCGGGGGAGCCCCCTCTCCTCTTGTTTGTGCCCTGGGGGGGGCCCCCCTCTCCTCCCTCTGTTTTGTTGGGCCCCGGGGGGGCCCCCCTCTCCTCTGGGTTTTGCCCTGGGGGAGCCCCCCCTCTCCCCCCTCCCCTTTTTTGTGCCCGGGGGAGCCCTCCCTCCTCTCCTCTGTTTAGTGGGCCCCGGGGGAAACCCCCCCTCCCCTCTTTTTTAGTGCACTGGGGGGGCCCTCCTTCCTCTGTTTAGTGCCCTGGGGGGGGCCCCCCCCTCCTCTGGTTTTTGTGCCCTGGGGGGGGCCCTCCTCTCCCCCTGTTTTTTGTGCCCGGGGGAGCCCTCCTCTCCCCTGTTTTTGTTTCCCGGGGGGGGCCCTCCTCTCCTCTCCCTCCCTCTGTTTAGGCCCCGGGGGAGCCCCCTTTTTCCCCTCCCCCTTCCTCTCTGTTTAGTGCCCCTTTGGGGAGCCCCCTCCTCTCCCCCTCTCCTCTCCCCCTCCTCCCCCTCCCCCTCCTCTCTCCTCTCCCTCTCCTTTCCCCCTCCTCCTTCTCCTCTCCCCCCCTCTCCCCTCTTCCCCCTCTCTCCTCTCTCCCTCTCCTCTCTTCCCCTCTCCTCCCCCCCCTCTCCTTTCCTTCCCCCTCCTCTCTTGCTCCTTCCTCCTCTCTCTCCTCTCTCCTCCTCTCCCCCTCCTCTCCCCCTCCCCTTCCCCTCTCCTCTTCCTCTCCCCTTTCCCCCTCTCCTCTCCCCCCCTCCCCTTTCTCCTCTCTCCCCCCCCCTCCCCCCCCCTTCCCCCTTCCCCTCCTCCGTTTCCCCTCCCCCCCCCCTTTCCTCCTCCTCTTCCTCCTTCCCCCCTCCTTCCCCCCTCCCTCTCCCCTCCCTCCTCCCCTCCCCGCCCCTCCTCTGTTTAGTGCCCTGGGGAGCCCCCCCCTCTCCCTCTCCCTCTTTTTATTTCCAAAGGGGGGGCCCTCCTCTCCTCTTTTCCCCTCCCTCTCTGTTTTTTGTGCCCTGGGGACCCCCTCTCCTCTCCCTCTCTCTCTCTCTGTTTTAGTGCCCCCGGGGGGGCCCCCTCTCCTCTCTCTTTTAGGGGCCCTTTGGGGGGGCCCTCCCTCCTCTCCCTCCCCTGTTTAAATGGCCCCGGGGGGAAGGCCTTCCTCTCCTCTCGTTTGTTTTTCCTGGGGGGGGCCCGGGCCCCGGGGGGGGCCCCCCTCTCCCCTTTTTCCCTTTTTGTTTAAATGCCCTGGGGGAGCCCCCCCTCCTCTTTTCCCCCTGTTTTGTGCCCCCGGGGACCCTCCTCTCCTCTCCTCTGGGTTTGTGCCCTGGGGGAGCCCTCCTCCTCCCCCCTCCCCTCTGGTTTTGTTTCCCTGGGGGGGGCCCCCCCCCCCTCTCCTCTCTGTTTAGTGCCCTGGGGGGGGCCCTTTCCCCTCCCCCTCTGTTTAGTGGGCCCCGGGGGGGCCCTCCCTCCCCCCTCTGTTTTAGTGCCCTGGGGGAGCCCTCCTCTCCCCTTTCTCTCTGTTTAGTGCCCTGGGGGAGCCCTCCTCTCCTCTCCTCTGGTTTTGTGCCCTGGGGGGCCCCCCTCTTCCCCCCCCTTCCCCTCTGGTTTGGGGCCCTGGGGGGGCCCTCCTCTCCCCTCCCCCTCTCTGTTTAGTTTCCCTTGGGGGGCCCCCCTCCTCCCCCTCTTTTTAGTGCCCCCGGGGACCCCCCTCTTTCCCCTGTTTAGTGCCCCCGGGGGGCCCTCCCTCCCCTCTGTTTAGTCCCTGGGGGGGGGGCCCCCCCTCTCCTCCTGTTTGGTTTCCCTGGGGGGAAAACCCCCCCCCTCCTCCCTCCCCGTTTTGTGCCCTTTGGGGAGCCCCCCTCTCCTCTCTCCCTCCCCTGTTTTGGGGCCCTTGGGGGGGCCCCTCCCCTCCCTTTTTCCCCCCCTTTCCCCTTTTTTTAGTGCCCTGGGGGAGCCCTCCTCTCCTCTTTTCCCTCCCTCCCCCTTTCCCCTTTTTAGTGCCCCGGGGGAGCCCTCCTTCCTCTCTCCTTTTCCTCTGTTTATTTCCCTTTTGGGGGGCCCCTCCCTCCTCCCCTCTCCCTCTCCTCTCCCCTTTTTTTCCTTTCCCCCCTCCTCTCCCCCTCTTTTTTTCCCCTCTCTCCTCTCTTCCCCTCTCTCCCCCCTCCTCTCTCCCTTTTCCCTTTTCCCCCTCCTTTCCCCTCCCCCCCTCCCCTCCTCTCCTTCCCCTCTCCCTCTCTCCTCTCTCCTTTTCCCCTCCCCCTCCTCTCCTTCCCTCCCTCTCTCTCCCCCTCTCCCCCTCCTCCTCTCCCCCCTCCCTCTCCCCTCCTTTTCCCCCCCCCCTCTTTCCCCCTCTCCTCCCCTCCCTTCCCCCTCCCCCTTTCCCTCTCCCCCTCTCCCGGGCTCCCCCCTTTCCCCCTCCCTCTCCCCCCCTCCTTCCCCTCCCCCTCTCCTTTTCCCCCCTCCTCTCCCTTTCTCCTCTCTCCTTTTTCCTCCCCCCTCCTCATCTCCTCTCTCCCTCTTTTTTGGGGCCCCGGGAGCCCCCCCCTCCTCTCTCCCTTTTCTGTTTTTTGTGCCATGGGGGAGCCCTCCTCTCCTCTTTTCCCCTCCCTCTGTTTAGTGGGGGTGGGGGAGCCCCCCCTCCCCCTCTCCCCCTCCCCCTTTTCTCTCTTTTTTTTTGCCCTGGGGGGGCCCCCTCCTCTCCCTCTCTCTGTTTAGGGGCCCCGGGGGGCCCTCCTCTCCCTCTCCTCTCTGTTTATTGGGGCCCCGGGGGAGCCCCCTCTCCTCTCTGTTTTTGTGCCCCCGGGGAGCCCCCCCTCTTTCCCCTCTGTTTATTTCCCTGGGGGGGCCCTCCTCTCCCCTTTCTCTCTGTTTTTGTGCCCGGGGGAGCCCTCCCCCCCTCCTCTCCTCTGTTTAGTGCCCTGGGGGAGCCCTCCTCTCCTCTCTCTCTGGTTAGTGCCCTGGGGGAGCCCTCCTCTCCCCTCTCCCTCTTGTTAGTGCCCCCGGGGGGGCCCTTCCCCCCTCTTTGTTTGTGCCCTTGGGGGGCCCTCCTCTCCTCTCTGTTTTTGCCCCGGGGGAAACCCCCCCCCCCTTTCCCCTTTCCCCTCTGTTTTTGTGCCCTGGGGAGCCCTCCCCTCCTCTCCTCTGTTTAGTGCCCGGGGGAGCCCCCCTCTCCTCCTCTCTGGGTTTTGCCCGGGGGGGGGCCCCCCCCCCCTCTCCCCTCCCCCCTCTTTTGTTTAAATGCCCTGGGGGGGGCCCTCCTCTCCTCTCCCTCTCTGTTTTGTGCCTTGGGGAAACCCCCTCTCCTCTGTTTAAAAACCCTGGGGGAGCCCTCCTCTCCTCTGTTTAAAGGGGCCCCGGGGGGGGCCCTCCTCTCCTCTCTGTTTAGTGCCCTGGGGGAGCCCTCCTCTCCTCTGTTTTGTTCCCGGGAGAGCCCTCCTCTCCTCCTCCTCCCTCTGTTTAGTGCCCGGGGGAGTCCCTCCTCTCCTCTCTCCCCTCTGTTTAGTGCCCTGGGGGAGCCCCCCCTCTCCTCTTTTAGTTCCCTGGGGGCCCCCCCTCCCCCTCTGTTTTGTGCCCCCGGGGGGGCCCCCCCTCTCCCCCTCCTCTCCTCTGTTTAGTGGGGCCCCGGGGGGGCCCCCCCCTTTCCCCTGTTTTTGTGGCCCCCGGGGGGGCCCCCCTCCTCTGTTTAGTGGGCCCCGGGGAGCCCCCTCTTTTCCCCTCTGGTTTTGGCCCCCTGGGGGAAACCTCCTCTCCTCTGTTTAGTGCCCGGGGGGGGGGCCCCCCTCCCCCTCTCTGTTTTTGTTTCCCCGGGGGGGCCCTCCTCTCCCTCTCTCTCTCTGTTTTTTTGCCCCCGGGGGAGCCCCCCTCCCCCTTTTTAGTGCCCTGGGGGGGGGCCCTCCTCTCCCCCCCCTTTTTGTTTCCCTGGGGGGGCCCCTCTCCTCCTTTTCCTCTCCTCTGTTTAGTGCCCTGGGGGGGGCCCCCCCTCCTCCCCTCCCCTCCTCCCCTTTTTAGTGCCCTGGGGGAGCCCCCCTCTCCTCTCTCCCCCTCCTCTCTGTTTTTGTGCCCCGGGGGGGGGGCCCCCCCTCCCCCCTCCTCTCCCTCCTCTCTGTTTGTGCCTTTGGGGGGGGCTCTCCCCTCCTCTCTCCTCTCCCCCTGGGTTTGTGCCCTTTTGGGGGGCCCTCCTCTCCTCTCTCCTCTCTGTTTAGTGCCCTGGGGGAGCCCTCCTCTCCTCTCTGTTTAGTGCCCTGGGGGAGCCCTCCTCCTTTTTCCCCCCTCTGTTTTTGTGCCCTGGGGGGGGCCCTCCTCTCCTCTGTTTTATGGGCCCCGGGGGGCCCCCCTCCCCCCTCTGTTTAGTGCCCTGGGGGGCCCTCCCTCCTCTCCTCTCTGTTTAGTTTCCCCGGGGGAAACCCCCCCCTCTCCTCTGTTTTGTGCCCTGGGGGAGCCCTCCCTCCTCTCTCCCCTCCTCTGTTTTTGTGCCCCGGGGGGTCCTCCTCTCCCTCTCTCCTCTCTGTTTTTGTGCCCGGGGGGAGCCCCCCCCTCTCCTCTGTTTTTGTGGGCCCCGGGGGAGCCCTCCTCCCCTCTGTTTAGTGCCCTGGGGGAACCCCCCCTCTCCTCTCCTCTCCTCGGGTTTTTTGCCCTGGGGGGGCCCTCCTCTCCTCTGTTTTGTGCCCTGGGGGGGGCCCCCCCTCTCCTCTGGTTAGTGCCCTGGGGGAGGCCTCCTCTCCTCTCCTCTCTGTTTAGTGCCTTGGGGGAGGCCTCCTCTCCAAAGACCTTGGGCGGGACTAAAACACCTGGCTTTGGGAATGGAGTAGTCGTAAAAGCAGACAGACCAGAAAACACAGGCCAGACCCGACACACAAGCCGAAACCCGAAACCCGGCCAAGGGCCCGCCAGGCCGAACAGACACCCAGGCCAGACCCCGGGAACCCCAAACCCCCCCATACCAGACCACCCAAAACAAAAACAGAAACCCGACCCACCAGGCCAGGCCCGACCAGGCCCCGACCAGACCCTACCGACAGACCGGGCCAGCCAGGGCCCCGACCAGGCCCGCCCCGGCCCCGACCAGGCCGGGTAAGGTCAGTAAAAGTGGTTTTTACATTCAAAGTGGTGTTCATTCAGAAGTGGGGTTACATTTAAACAGTTGGTTTTTTCATTCAGAAGTGGGGGTTTCATTCGAAGTGGTGTTCATTAAAAAAAGTGGTGTTACATTCAGAAGTGGTGTTACATTAAGCAGTGGTGTTACATTCGAATTTGTTAAAAAATTCAGAATGGTGTTTCCTTTTTAAAGTGGTGTTTTCATTCAGCAGTGGGGTAAGGGCAGACAGTGGTGAGGAAACTGTTTAAAAGGAAAAGCTATGATCAGCAGCAAACGCCCATCTCCTCTGACCACCCCATTTCCCGGGTAAAAAAGCCCATCTCCCCCTGCCAACCCCCCTTCCTGGGTAAAAAACCCCTCTTTCCCCTGCCACCCCGTTTCCCGGCTAACAAACACCCATCTCCTCTGACCACCCCAGTCCTGGCTAACAAACGCCCATCTCCTCTGACCACCCCACTCCTGGCTAACAAACACCCATCTCCTCTGACAGCCTGGTCTCATAAACTAGATGTAACATAGTAAAGGTAACTTCAATTAACTTTTTTCTAAAAGCCCCCAAAAATCCCTTTTATTGATATTCACTTTTATTAATGTTTTCTTAAATCTTCCCCAAAGGGGTCCCCAAACCCCCACCCCTCCCCCCCCCGGAGAAAGACAGACGACAGACGACGACAGAGGTTCCCCACCCCATCCCGACAGACGACAGACATCCATCATCAGTCCAATCTGTAAAAAGGGAAACAAAACAACCCGGCCGGGCAGACAGACAGACAGACAGAGGGTAGTTATGGTAACATAATGTAAAGTAGACTGAGAAACATTGGAAGGACCACTGGAATGACCTCTACCAACTTCCTCCTTTGTCCTGGCAGGGAAGAGCCCTCTGTGGCGAGCCACGTTGCCAAGTCTCCCGTCTATGCCCTGTGTGTGTTCTGGCTGGCACCGTCACACGAACACAGACACTGGCAGCGCCCCCAGCCTGGAGAGGAGAGCAGAGGGGAGGAGAGGGGAGGAGAGGAGAGGAGAGGAGAGGAGAGGAGAGGAGAGGAGAGGAGAGGAGAGGAGAGGAGAGGAGAGGAGAGGAGAGGAGAGGAGAGGAGAGGAGAGGAGAGGAGAGGAGAGGAGAGGAGAGGAGAGGAGAGGAGTTCCTCTACTGCACCTCCCGTTCCTCTACTGCACCTCCCATTCCTCTACTGCACCTCCCATTCCTCTACTGCACCTCCCATTCCTCTACTGCACCTTCCATTCCTCTACTGCACCTTCCATTCCTCTACTGCACCTTCCATTCCTCTACTGCACCTTCCATTCCTCTACTGCACCTCCCATTCCTCTACTGCACCTCCCATTCCTCTACTGCACCTTCCATTCCTCTACTGCACCTTCCATTCCTCTACTGCACCTCCCATTCCTCTACTGCACCTCCCATTCCTCTACTGCACCTTCCATTCCTCTACTGCACCTCCCATTCCTCTACTGCACCTCCCATTCCTCTACTGCACCTTCCATTCCTCTACTGCACCTCCCATTCCTCTACTGAACCTTCCATTCCTCTACTGCACCTTCCATTCCTCTACTGCACCTCCCATTCCTCTACTGCACCTCCCTTTCCTCTACTGCACCTTCCATTCCTCTACTGCACCTCCCATTCCTCTACTGCACCTCCCATTCCTCTACTGTACCTTCCATTCCTCTACTGCACCTCCCATTCCTATCACGCTTCAGGTACATGCTTAGGCCTACGGTACACTCAAGTTTACTACATATACTTTGTTCCAAAGGCTAGCTACTTAGCAAACGTTAGCCCAAAACAGCAACACGAAGGTCACTGGGTGGGGCTACAGACAATCCATTCCGGTTCATATGAAGCCGTACAACAGGGAACGTTCAACTATTAATACCATAGGGACTGACGAAGACCCCGCTGGCCTCTTCGCCTGGCGTGCCCACAACAATGCCATCTTCAAAGGGTTTTGAGTAAGTAGGGTTACATTGTCCCGTATGATAAATTATTATTACTAGTATAAATTATTCACGTTGATGTACTTCTGCGAGTTTCTTACTTTATCAAGGCCTGAAGGTGTTTTATGACTTGATAGTCTGTCTATATTGTAGAATCTAGTAAATGTTTAATGCATGCCTAGTGTCTGTACACCACTGTATCTCAATATATGGTAATGAGCGGCTTGATTAGTCTTGTCTAGGATATATGTGCAGGAGCACATCCAGGAGGACAAGGTTGCAACTGGGTGGGTCAAAAATAAATGGGAAAATCTCAAACAAAAATATTAATTAAGTATATTTCATCTTGGTGTGGCTCACTTGGTAGACCGTGGCACTTGCAATTTCAGGGTTGTGGGTTCGATTCCCACAGGGGACCAGTATAAAATATATGCACTCACTAATGTAAGTCGCTCTGGATAAGAGCGTCTGCTGAATGACTGAAATGTAATGTTAATTTCAGTGTACATTTGAGTAAAGAGTGCGATAAGATAACCACATTAACCTGCTACATGACACAGGGTAACCCCAGAATTGGATTGATATAATTAGCTTTAGTGTTTGTGAGGAATGGTCTGCTGATTCATAAAGGAAACATATCCAAAAAACTACAGCCATGACTGACAAAGTATTCCACTCAGTGTAGGTGTTATGAGTAATCATTCTATAGGTCGATTTGTCCAGGATTTCAAATCTCCCCAAACAGGGGTAAGAACAGAGGGAGGAGAGGCCGCTACTGCATCCTGTGAATGGTACGCTAAAATAGACGAAGCAATTGGCGACAGGCCCTCCATTACGCCGCCTGTCATCCTCGCCTCGGCCAACCAGGAGGTAATGGTGGTCTCTGAGATGTTGAAGGTGCATGGGAGAGGGAGAGAGAGGAGCTGACTCCAAAGAGGTCAGTCTGCTGAAGGATATGCAGGACAGAGATGAGGAGAGAGAGAGACATTGGCCAAACAAAGAGATGAAAAAAGGGATCAACAAACACTGCAGAGAGAGAGGGAGGAGAGACAAGAGGAGAGAGAACAGAGGAGAGAGAACAGAGAGAGACAAGAGGAGAGAGAACAGAGAGAGACAAGAGGAGAGAGAACAGAGGAGAGAGAACAGAGGAGAGAGAACAGAGGAGAGAGAACAGAGAGAGAACAGAGGAGAGACAAGAGGAGAGAGAACAGAGGAGAGAGAACAGAAGAGAGAGAACAGAGGAGAGAGAACAGAGGAGAGAGAACAGAGGAGAGACAAGAGGAGAGAGAACAGAGAGAGACAAGAGGAGAGAGAACAGAGGAGAGAGAACAGAGGAGAGAGAACAGAGAGAGACAAGAGGAGAGAGAACAGGGGAAGAGACAAGAGGAGAGGAAAAAGAAGAGAACAGAGGGAGAACAAAGAGAGAACAGAGAGAGAGAACAGAAGAGAGAAAAAGAGAGAGAGGAGAAAAGAGGAGACAGAGAAAACGGGAAGAGGAAAAGAGGAGAGAAAACAAGAGAGAGAAAAGAGGAGAGAAACAGAGGAGAGAGAACAGAGGAGAGACAAGAGAGAGAGACAACAGAGAGAGAAAAGGAAAGAGAAACAAAAGGAGAAACAGAAAAAAGAGGAGACAGAGAGAGAAAAAAAGAACAAGAGAAAAAACAGAGGAGAGAGAACAGAGGAAGAGAAAGAGAGACAAGAGGAGAGAGAAAAGAAAGAAAGAGAGAGAAACAGAGAGAAACAAGAGGAGAGAGAACAGAAGAGACAAGAGGAAGAGAACAGAGAAGGGGGAAACAGGGAGAGAGAAAGGGAGTGGGAGACAGAGGGAGAGGAAGAGAGAGGGAACAAAAAAACAAAAAACAAAGAAACAAGAGGAGAGAGAAAGAGAGAAACAAGAGGAGAGAAGAAACAGAGAGAGGAAAAGAGAAGACAGAAGAGGAAAACAGGAAGGAGAACGAGAGAGACAAGAGGAGAAAACCCGAGGAGAAGAACAGAGAGGAACAAGGGAGAGAGAACAGAGGGAGAGAACAGAGGAGAGAGAACAGAGAGAGACAAGAGGAGAGAGAGACAACAAAAGACGAGAGGAGAGAGAACAAGGAGAGAACAGAGAGGGGAGAACAGAGGAGAGGAAAAGAAGAGAGAGAGGGGAGAGAAACAGAGGAGACGAGAGGAGAGACAAGAGGAGAGAGAAACGAGGAGAGAGAACAGAGAGTGACAAGAGGAGAGAGACAAGAGGAGAGAGAACAGAGAGAGACAAGAGGAGAGAGAACAGAGAGAGACAAGAGGAGAGAGAACAGAGAGAGACAATAGGAGAGAGAACAGAGAGAGACAAGAGGAGAGAGAACAGAGAGAGACAAGAGGAGAGAGAACAGAGGAGAGAGAACAGAGAGAGACAAGAGGAGAGAGAACAGAGGAGAGAGAACAGAGAGAGACAAGAGGAGAGAGAACAGAGGAGAGAGAACAGAGAGAGACAAGAGGAGAGAGAACAGAGAGAGACAATAGGAGAGAGAACAGAGAGAGACAAGAGGAGAGAGAACAGATAGAGACAAGAGGAGAGAGAACAGAGGAGAGAGAACAGAGGAGAGACAAGAGGAGAGAGAACAGAGAGAGACAAGAGGAGAGAGGAGAGAGAGGAGAGAGAACAGAGGAGAGAGAACAGAGAGAGACAAGAGGAGAGAGAACAGATGAGAGAGAACAGAGAGAGACAAGAGGAGAGAGAACAGAGGAGAGAGAACAGAGGAGAGACAAGAGGAGAGAGAACAGAGAAGAGAGAACAGAGGAGAGAGAACAGAGGAGAGAGAACAGAGGAGAGAGAACAGAGGAGAGACAAGAGGAGAGAGAACAGAGAGAGACAAGAGGAGAGAGACGAGAGGAGAGAGAACAGAGTGGGAACAGTAAAATTGATTAAAATCTCAACTTCCAACAAGAGAATTATAAAAATCAATAAAAAGATGGAAAGAAAATAACACAAGTAACAACAAAGTAGTGTGGGTGGTGTGATGATGTCATCCTGGCTCAGAACCAGAGTGGTGTGATGTCATCCTGGCTCAGAACCAGAGTAGTGTGATGTCATCCTGGCTCAGAACCAGAGTGGTGTGATGTCATCCTGGCTCAGAACCAGAGTGGTGTGATGTCATCCTGGCTCAGAACCAGAGTGGTGTGATGTCATCCTGGCTCAGAACCAGAGTGGTGTGATGTCATCCTGGCTCAGAACCAGAGTGGTGTGATGTCATCCTGGCTCAGAACCAGAGTGGTGTGATGTCATCCTGGCTCAGAACCAGAGTGGTGTGATGTCATCCTGGCTCAGAACCACAGTGGTGTGAGTCATCCTGGCTCAGAACCAGAGTGGTGTGATGTCATCCTGGCTCAGAACCACGGTGGTGTGATGTCATCCTGGCTCAGAACCACTACTGACCAGGTTGAAGTAGTTGTGTTCGGGCAGTCCTGGGACGGGACGGGCATGGGGTTAACAGGTGCTGCAGTACAGCACAGCAGGCATCCGCCTCCGGCAGACATGTTGGCATCACCTCCAGGGCACGCCGGGCAGATATACCCTCCAGGCCCTAGGAGACACCAGCCTGGTGGTGGGTACAGCTCCGCCAGGCAGATATACCCTCCAGGCCCTAGGAGACACCAGCCTGGTGGTGGGTACAGCTCCGCCAGGCAGATATACCCTCCAGGCCCTAGGAGACACCAGCCTGGTGGTGGGTACAGCTCCGCCAGGCAGATATACCCTCCAGGCCCTAGGAGACACCAGCCTGGTGGTGGGTACAGCTCCGCCAGGCAGATATACCCTCCAGGCCCTAGGAGGACACCAGCTGGTGGTGGGTACAGCTCCGCCAGGCAGATATACCCTCCAGGCCCTAGGAGACACCAGCCTGGTGGTGGGTACAGCTCCGCCAGGCAGATATACCCTCCAGGCCCTAGGAGACACCAGCCTGGTGGTGGGTACAGCTCCGCCAAATACCCTCCATCTAATCCTGGGCTGGCGCTGGTTAAAAAAAAGGGCTGAATTGATTTGTCAATTGGAGGGCTGCTGGGTTCACATCCTCAAATCATTCCCCTACCGTTGGGCCCTTGAGCAAGGCCCTTAACCCCACAACATGCTCTCCATCCAGGGCTCTGCACTGCAGCTTGAACCTGTGCTGGTCTCAACTCTATGTGGGAGGTCTGCGGTTTGGGAATTTGAGAACAGAGCAGAAGACACATTTTTTGTTGTTCGATGTAACTAACAGAAAAAGTTGTATTGTATCATATTGTGAAGAAGTCAGCCAGAGTTGACGTGGGCCGTCATTCAAACAAAGAGATGCATCCCTGGCCACCAGTGCATATTAACAAACTATGTTTGTATATTATGAAAAATGTAATTGTAGAATAATAGTGAAAACATCAAAACTATGAAATAACACATATGGAATCATGTTGTAACCAAAAAAGTGTTAAACAAATCAAAATATATTTTATATTTGAGATTCTTCAAATAGCCACCCTTTGCCTTGATGACAGCTTTGAACACTCTTGGCATTCTCTCAACCAGATTCACCTGGAATGCTTTTCCATCAGTCTTGAAGGAGTTCCCACATATGCTGAGCACTTGTTGGCTGCTTGTCCTACACTCTGCGGTCCGACTCATCCCAAACCATCTCAATTTGATTGAGGTCGGGGGGATTGTGGAGGCCAGGTCATCTTATGTAGCACTCCATCACTCTCCTTCTTGGTCAAATAGCCCTTACACAGCCTGGAGGTGTGTTGGGTCATTGTCCTGTTGAAAAACAAATGATAGTCCCGCTAAGCCCAAACCAGATGGGATGGCGTATCGCTGCAGAATGCTGTGGTAGCCATGCTGGTTAAGTGTGCCTTGAATTCTAAATAAATCACACACAGTGTCACCAGCAAAGCACCCCCACACCATAACACCTCCTCCTCCATGCTTTACAGGGGGAAATACACATGCAGAGATCATCCGTTCACCCACACCGCGTCTCACAAAGACACGGTGGTTGGAACCAAAAATCTCAAATTTGGACTCCAGACCAAAATACACATTTTCACCGGTCTAATGTCCATTGCTCGTGTTTCTTGGCCCAAGCAAGTCTTTTCTTATTATTGGTGTCCTTTAGTAGTGGTTTCTTTGCATTAATTAGACCATGAAGGCCTGATTCACAAAGTCTCCTCTGAACAGTTGATGTTGAGATGTGTCTGTTACTTGAACTCTGGGAAGCATTTACTTGGGCTGCAAGTTCTGAGGCCGGTAACTCTAATGAACTTATCCTCTGCAGCAGAGGTAACTCTGGGTCTTCCTTTCCTGTGTTGGTCCTCATGAGAGCCAGTTTCATCATAGCGCTTGATGGTTTTTGCGACTGCGCTTGAAGAAGCTTTCAAAGTTCTTTACATTTTCAGTATTGACTGTCCTTCATGTCTTAAAGTAATGATGAACTGTCATTTCTCTTTGCTTATTTGAGCTATTCTTGCCATAATATGGACTTGGTCCTTTACCAAATAGGGGTATCTTCTGTATACCCCCCCCCCCCCCCGATTGGCTCAAATGCATTAAGAAGGAAAGAAATTCCACAAATAAACTTTTAACAAGGCACACCTGTTAATTAAAATGCATTCCAGGTGACTACCTCATGAAGCTGGTTGAGAGAATGACAAGAGTGTGCAAAGCTGTCATCAAGGCAAAGGGTGGCTATTTGAAGAATCTCAAATATAAAATATATTTAGATTTGTTTAACACTTTTTTGGGTACTACATGATTCCATATGTGTTATTTCATAGTTTTGATGTCTTCACTATTATTCTACAATGTAGAAAATAGTAAAAATAAAGAAAGACCCTTGAATGAGTAGGTGTGTCCAAACTTTTGACCGGTAGTGTAGTATTAACCATAATTCATAAATGTCACGAAACAGGGTTCTATATGGAACCATTTTGGTTCAGAGAAGAAGAACCTCTAGGGTTCTGATCAAATAACCCTATTATAACCCTAAAAGGGTTCTATATAGAACGTTTAGGGGTTCCATATGTGAAGGAAGCGATAGAACCATTTTTGGGTTCTATATGCAACCTTATTTTCTAAGTGTAGGAACAGATTTGAATGAAGATTTTATGTTGCTAAAACGCTGTCAGTTCCCTGTACTCAGTAAATGTCAGTCTGTGATCAGTGTTCCGCTGCTGACCTGGGGGACTGAGCAGGAGAAAGGAGGGACGGAGGGATGGAGGAGAGGGGGATGGATCTCAGAGGAGTGGAAGAACGGCATTTGCGGGTCCAAGGGGTGAGGCGTGTGTCTTTCCACTAGTGGGGCACGTTGGGCTTGGCACCTCACGTAAAAACCACTCCCAACACATCTGAGGATGGACTATCTTGGGCAGCTAGGTGATCTCCTCTGCTCCCTAACCCTCAACCCTCTACGACTGGGCTTAGTGAAGTGCTTCTTGGTCCGGTTAGGGAGAGGAGATTGAAAATGAAGTGTTTGAGGACTGTATCATTTTTTGGGAGGATTGTATTTTTCTGATGGTTTTCATACAAGATGTTATGTGTTACCATACGGTAGCCTACAGTATGTTTGCTAGGCTATGCTAATGTAAATACTGTACACACCCTGGTCAATGTAGTGCACTATATAGGGAATAGGGTGACATTTGGGACACAAACAAATACTTTCAGGTCTGTAGGGTTAATTGAAGTGAAGGGTTAATTAAATAGAAGGCTTAATTGCAAGGCCCTTCATTCCTGAGAGTTATTCTGCTTGTCAATGACTAAGTAACATAAACAATTGGGGTTGACATCGCAATTACCCCACAGTCTTCCTCATTATCTAGTTAGTGATGGAATTTCAAGATGTATTTACCCTCGTTGGTTCTTCCTAGAAAACCTTCACCACTGTGTCTTTAGATTCTACTATAGCATGCTTGCCAAGTGCGTCAGGCCTACAGCATGAATGTCCATCCAAGCGGCCCCCAAACAGGGGAGAGGTGGGGAGAGGAGGGGAGAGGAGGGGAGAGGAGGGGAGAGGTGGAGAGAGGTGGGGAGAGGTGGGGAGAGGAGGGGAGAGGTGGGGAGAGGAGGGGAGAGGAGGGGAGAGGAGGGGAGAGGAGGGGCAGCAGAGTGCTGCTGGTGTGTGTGTGTGTGTGTGTGTCTCTGGGTTTTAGGTGATTACTCTCTGCTACATTTTTGTCTGCACGGCACGGCGAGAGCAGCGCCGTTTGACAGATCTCCTCCCCTCCTCCTCTCATGCCTCCCCTCCTCCACTCCTCCAACTCCCCTCCTCCACTCCTCCAACTCCCCTCCAGTGTGCCACGGAGGACGCCGCCACATATGGCATAATTAGGGAATGGTGAGGCAGAGAGGGGGAATGTATCTTTGATCAGCACGTTCTTGCTAGATTGTCATCTATTTCAATACGATGATAGCATCACTGATGAGGACTCGTCTATGTTAATATGATGATAGCATCACTGATGAGGAGTCATCTATGTTAATATGATGATAGCATCACTGATGAGGAGTCATCTATGTTAATATGATGATAGCATCACTGATGAGGAGTCATCTATGTTAATATGATGATAGCATCACTGATGAGGAGTCATCTATGTTAATATGATGATAGCATCACTGATGAGGAGTCATCTATGTTAATATGATGATAACATCACTGATGAGGAGTCATTTGTGTTAATATGATGATAGCATCACTGATAAGGAATAAATCATGTACTTATATTCAGTAATCAGTCATCACTGATGAAGAGATGGATGGCCCATGCGATAGCTAGCTGGTGTCTAAAGCCTAGTGTGTGTGTGTGTGTGTGTGTGTGTGTGTGTGTGTGTGTGTGTGTGTGTGTGTGTGTGTGTGTGTGTGTGTGTGTGTGTGTGTGCCCTGCACCGTTACCTTCCCCTCCAATATATTCTTAATCCTTTGTTCACTGCACAGCATACACTTAGTGTTATAAGAGACCTGCCATGCACTTTGGAGGGTGGAGGGTGGAGGGTGGCACTTTAGGGAGCTTTGTGTGCACTTTAGTACACCTGCACCTTAAGAGTGGATTCAGAGGTGGGGGGGGGAGATGTGTAGTTGGGGGAGAGAGATGAGGTGGGGTGGATATATGAGGGCTAGGAGAGCTGTGTAGTTGGGGGAGAGAGATGAGGTGGGGTGGACATATGAGGGCTAGGAGAGCTGTGTAGTTGGGGGAGAGATATGAGGTGGGGTGGATATATGAGGGCTAGGAGAGCTGTGTAGTTGGGGGAGAGAGATGAGGTGGGGTGGATATATGAGGGCTAGGAGAGCTGTGTAGTTGGGGGAGAGAGATGAGGTGGGGGTGGATATATGAGGGCTAGGAGAACTGTGTAGTTGGGGGGAGAGAGATGAGGTGGGGTGGATATATGAGGGCTAGGAGAGCTGTGTAGTTGGGGGAGAGTGCTGAAGGAGAAGGGGAGAGTGCTGAAAGAGGCTTGTGAGAGAAGCCAACAGAACAGCCCACCTCAGACCCCAACCACAGGCAGGACAGACAAGATAGGACCCACCCATCAATTATCTTCTGTACTTTGCTCCGTTCATCTTTCCCTCGATCCTGACTAGTCTCCCAGTCCCTGCTGCTGAACAACATCCCCACAGCATGATGCTGCCACCACCATGCTTCACCGTAGGGATGGTGCCAGGTTTCCTCCAGAAGTGACGCTTGGCATTCAGGCAAAGAGTTCAATCTTGGTTTCATCAGACCAGAGAATCTTGTTTCTCATGGTCTGAGAGTCTTTAGGTGCCTTTTGGAAAACTCCAAGCTGGCTGTCATGTGCCTTTTACTGAGGAGTGGCTTCTGTCTTGCCACTCCACCATAAAGGCCTGATTGGTGGAGTGCTGCAGAGATGGTTGTCCTTCTGGAAGATTCTCCCATCTCCACATAGGAACACTAGAGCTCTGTCATACTGACCATTGGGTTCTTGGTCACCTTCCTGACCAAGGCCCTTCTCCTCCGATTGCTCAGTTTGGCAGGGCGGCCAGCTCTAGGAAGTGCCTTGGTGGAGCCAAACTTCTTCCATTTAAGAATGATGGAGGCCACTGTGTTCTTGGGGACCTTCAATGCTGCAGAAATGTTTTGGTACCCTTCCCCAGATCTGTGCCTTGACACAATCCTGTCTCGGAGCTCTACGGACAATTCCTTCAACCTCATGGCTTGGTTTTTGCTCTGACATGCACTGTCAACTGTGGGATCTTATATAAACAGGTGTGTGCCTTTCCAAATCATGTCCAATTAATTGAAATTTTGGACACTCAATTACTATGGCACTTTTGAATGGTAAGTTTACAAACATATATTATGATAAATAGAATTGAAACTTGTATCTCATTATGGTAAATGGTGAAATAAGTATAGCCAGTTATACAGTGGGGAAATAAAGTATTTAGTCAGCCACCAATTGTGCAAGTTCTCCCACTTAAAAATATGAGAGAGGCCTGTAATTCTCATCATAGGTACACGTCAACTATTACAGACAAAATGAGAAAAAATTAATCTAGAAAATCACATTGTAGGATTTTTTATGAATTTATTTGCAAATTATGGTGGAAAATAAGTATTTGGTCAATAACAAAAGTTTCTCAATACTTTGTTATATACCCTTTGTTGGCAATGACACAGGTCAAACGTTTTCTGTAAGTCTTCACAAGGTTTTCACACACTGTTGCTGGTATTTTGGCCCATTCCTCCATGCAGATCTCCTCTAGAGCAGTGATGTTTTGGGGCTGTCGCTGGGCAACACAGACTTTCAACTCCCTCCAAAGATTTTCTATGGGGTTGAGATCTGGAGACTGGCTAGGCCACTCCAGGACCTTGAAATGCTTCTTACGAAGCCACTCCTTCGTTGCCTGGGCGGTGTGTTTGGGATCATTGTCATGCTGAAAGACCCAGCCACGTTTCATCTTCAATGCCCTTGCTGATGGAAGGAGGTTTTCACTCAAAATCTCACGATCCATGGCCCCATTCATTCTTTCCTTTACACGGATCAGTCGTCCTGGTCCCTTTGCAGAAAAACAGCCCCAAAGCATGATGTTTCCACCCCCATGCTTCACAGTAGGTATGGTGTTCTTTGGATGCAACTCAGCATTCTTTGTCCTCCAAACACGACGAGTTGAGTTTTTACCAAAAAGTTATATTTTGGTTTCATCTGACCATATGACATTCTCCCAATCCTCTTCTGGATCATCCAAATGCACTCTAGCAAACTTCAGACGGGCCTGGACATGTACTGGCTTAAGCAGGGGGACACATCTTGCACTGCAGGATTTGAGTCCCTGGCGGCGTAGTGTGTTACTGATGGTAGGCTTTGTTACTTTGATCCCAGCTCTCTGCAGGTCATTCACTAGGTCCCCCTGTGTGGTTCTGGGATTTTTGCTCACCGTTTTTGTGATCATTTTGACCCCACGGGGTGAGATCTTGCATGGAGCCCCAGATCGAGGGAGATTATCAGTGGTCTTGTATGTCTTCCATTTCATAATAATTGCTCCCACAGTTGATTTCTTCAAACCAAGCTGCTTACCCATTGCAGATTCAGTCTTCCCAGCCTGGTGCAGGTCTACAATTTTATTTCTGGTGTCCTTTGACAGCTCTTTGGTCTTGGCCATAGTGGAGTTTGGAGTGTGACTGTTTGAGGTTGTGGACAGGTGTCTTTTATACTGATAACAAGTTTAAACAGGTGCCATTAATACAGGTAACGAGTGGAGGACAGAGGAGCCTCTTAAAGAAGAAGTTACAGGTCTGTGAGAGCCAGAAATCTTGCTTGTTTGTAGGTGACCAAATACTTATTTTCCACCATAATTTGCAAATAAATTCATTACAAATCCTACAATGTGATTTTCTGGATTTTCTTTTCTCAATTTGTCTGTCATAGTTGACGTGTACCTATGATGAAAATTACAGGCCTCTCTCATCATTTTAAGTGGGAGAACTTGCACAATTTGTGACTGACTAAATACTTTTTTCCCCCACTGTATTTGGGCTGCAATTTCTGAGGCTGGTAACTCTAATGAACTTATCCTCTGCAGCAGAGGTAATTGGTGGCTGCAGACTAAATGCATTCTCTTCTTCTCCACCTCGTGAGAGTTTCAGAGTTTCTCAATTTCAAACGTGTTGACGTCTCATGTTTTCTGGTCTTTCTGGTCTAACCATTTTGTAACGTGTAGCTTCAGTGTCACGCTTCTTTTTATGCCCTCTGGTTCTATGCTTTCCATCATGTTTGTGGCCATCTGGGCGTGGCCACTGACTGAGAACAAATCAATATGGAAAACAATCATCTCATCTAGAATGAGAAAATCACATTGTTATCTTCACAAAAGTATTATTATACTTAATCATTTGTTTTATACAACAATTAGATGCTAACCTCATAACTGGGAAGTGTAGCCCCCCAGAGATACAGTTATTTAATGACATCACAACATAGTAGTGAATTTTAATGATTGTTCTTTAAGTTCCCACCAACCATGTCCCACATACTTTTAAGTAGGAATGTTGTTTCATTATCCACTTTTGGATGTTGGACTTTTGGCGGGTAGACTTCATTTGTTAAGAAAGGGGTCCTTTCTCACAATACTTCATGGCAAGGAAGAGAAAGTCTCTGCAAGGAATTTACGACTGGTCATAAAACTGGCCCCCAGGAAAGGCGGTGTTCAAACCTAGCCTAGCAGGAATCTTTGATCCTCAGCCCATGACGGAAAGTCATGACAATTATATAAATAGGCCTGTTTAATTTTGTCTGGCTTGCCGTTCCAAATAAAATGGAATATTTTTTGCTCATATAATTTACAAAAATGGTCGCTAGGTATAGAGGCAAGACCATAAGCAGGTCAACTGGGATATGACTAAAGAGTTAATCAGGGTGATTTTTCCACAAATAGACAGGGTTTTTCCTTTCCAAAATCGTATCTATTTTTGCTAACTTTCTATTGACCTCTTAAGGATCAGACTCTTTTTTTCAATTATCGCCTAAAATGACATACCCGCATCTAACTGACCGTAGCTCAGGACCTGAAGCAAGGATATGCATATTCTTGATACCATTTGAAAGGAAACACTTTGAAGTTTGTGGACATGTGAAATTAATGTAGGAGAATGTAACACATTAGATCTGGTAAAAGATAATACAAAAAACATGCATTTTCTATTATGTTTTTGGTTCCATCATCTTTGAAATGCAAGAGAAAGGCCAAAATATAATATTGCAGTTTAGGCGCAATTAAAATTTTGGCCACTAGATGGCAGCAGTTTGTGTGCAAAGTTTCCGATTGATCCAGTGAAACATTGCAATACTGGACTATTTTGTATCAAGTCTGCCCAAATGTGCCAAATTGGTCAATTGATACATTTTCAACTACATAACTATAGAGAACATACAAAAATGATATGGTAATACAAAATGTAAGTTTACACACTCCCAGGAATGTCATACGTGATGGATCATTAGCTTATACACTAACTTTCACACATCTAGATGACCGGGCGGGGTGGGTGTGGAGCCAGAGACATCAGGGGTTCAAACTGTAGAACCCAGTTCCTACATATGAGTATAACAATGGATTTAATTAAAACTATGCTACATTTTATCTCTGGGACCCTTAGGATGACAAATCAGAGCAAGATTACTGACTGTAACTACATAATTTACCTTCAGAGGTGAATGTATCAAACCAGTTGCCGTGATACGTTTTTTGTTGTTGTGCACTCTCCTCAAACAACAGCATGGTATTTTTTCACTGTAATAGCTACTGTAAATCATAGAGTGCAGTTAGATTAACAAGAATTTAAGCTTTTCTGCCCATATAAGACATGTCTATGTCCTGGAAAGTTTGCTGTTACTTACAACAGTCATGCTAATCACATTAGCGCACATTAGTTCAACCATCCCGTACACGGGACACCAATCCCATAGAGGTTAACTTTCTTAGGTTGTCTGCTTGAAATGTTTTGATTTGATAGGGAAGCTGAGAGGTCAAATATACTGTTTATGTTTTCTACTGCCAAGTTTACACCTTCACTATTACAGTGAAACATTTTGTCTGCTGTCTGCTGTGAAACATTTTGAATGCTGTCAGCTCCAGGTAGTTGTTTGTCCACCTGTGTGCTGAGGCTGTCAGGTTCTGGTCCAGTTCTGGCATTTAGGTCGCCACAGACTAGTACATGTCCCTGGGTCTGGAAATGATTGATTTCCCCCTCCAGGATGGAGAAGCTGTCTTCATTAGAAGCTGTGATGAAGTCTGGGTTCCTGCTCTTTAGGCCAAAGGCAGATGACCTCAGGCCTTGGATATTCCAGGATGAGATAGTGAAAGCTTTGTGTTCCATAGTGTCTAGTGTTATTTTCGTGTGGTTTAGGCCCGGACCATTACAGTAGGTGTGAGCAGAGCATGTTGAGCATCTGATACATGCCTCTTAGGTTTGCAGGATGGTGCTTGGGCGGGTGTAATAGTGGGGGTTGTGCCTGTTGCTCTGCTCACGGCCTGGGCATATGTCCTGCTGTCATGTTGAGGTCCTTGCTGATGGGTGCATGGGGTGGACAGAAGGGGCATAGGTCTGATATGGGGGGGCCTATATAGGGTGTGGCCAGGGTTTGCTTGGAGTGGTCTTAGCTGGTTGGGGTGTGGCTGGTAATGCTGTGGTCTGACATCATGGACCAGGAGCAGGAGACCAGGTGGTTTTTAGACACCTCACACATTGAGGAGAAGTGGCGCCGGAGAAGATGGTTGCCGTTTTACAGCCCTCTAACCAATTGTACTATTATGTGTGTTTTTCCGCGTTATTTGTAATTTATTTTGTACATAATTTTACTGCCATCGTCTCTTATAACCAAAAAGAGCTTCTGGATATCAGGACAGCGATTACTCACCTCGTACTGGACGAAGATTTTTTCTTCAACAAGTCGGAAGCGAAGGATATCCTACAGACACCCGACAAGGCCCAAATCTCCGTCATTCGCATGAGAAAGAGACAGAGATATCCTGGATGTAGGTCGGGGTGCCTTGTAAGGATCCGACGGCGAGCGAGTAAACTGCCTCATCCATCAATCCTATTAGCCAATGTTCAATCATTTGAGAACAAATTGGACGACCTAAGATTACGGTTATCCTACCAACGGGACATTAAAAACTGTAATATCTTATGTTTCACTGAGTCGTGGCTGAACGACGACATGGATAACATACAGCTGGCGGGATATACACTACATCGGCAGGATAGAACGGCTGACTCCAGCAAGACAAGGGGTGGCGGTCTGTGTATATTTGTAAACAACAGCTGGTGCACAAAATCAAATACTGAGGAAGTCTCTAGGTTTTGCTCGCCTGAGGTAGAGTATCTTATGATAAGCTGTAGACAACACTATTTACCAAGAGTTTTCATCTATTTTTTTCATAGCTGTCCATTTACCACCACAAACCAATGCTGGCATTAAGATTGCACTGAATGAGCTGTATAAGGCCATAACTGAACAGGAAAACGCTCATCCAGAGGCAGCGCTCCTAGTGGCCGGGAACTTTAATACAGGGAAACTTAAATCAGTTCTACCTAATTTCTACCAGCATGTTAAATGTGCAACCAGAGGAAAAAAACCTCTAGACCACCTTTACTCCACACACAGAGACGCATACAAAGCTCTCCCTCGCCCTCCATTTGGCAAATCTGACCATAACTCTATCCTCCTGATTCCTGCTTATAAGCAAAAACTAAAGCAGGAAGCACCAGTGACTCGGTTAATAAAAAGGTGGTCAGATGACACAGATGCTAAGCTACAGGACTGTTTCGCTAGCACAGACTGGAACATGTTCCAGGATTCTTCAGATAGCATTGAGGAGTACACCACATCAGTAAGTGCATCGATGACGTCGTCCCCACTGTGACCGTACGTACGTACATACCCCAACCAGAAGCCATGGATTACAGGCAACATCCGCACTGAGCTAAAGTGTAGAGCTGCCGCTTTCAAGGAGTGGGACTCTAACCCGGACGCTTATAATAAATCCCGCTATGCCCTCCGACAAACCATCAAACAGGCAAAGAGTCAATGCAGGACTAAGATTGTATCGTACTACACCGGCTCTGACGCTCGTCGGATGTGGCAGGGCTTGAAAACTATTACAGACTACAAAGGGAAGCACAGCCGCGAGCTGCCCAGTGACACAAGACTTCCAGACGAGCTAAACTACTTCTATGCTCGATTCGAGGCAAGCAACACTGAAGCATGCATGAGAGCACCAGCTGTTCCGGATGTGAGTAAGACTTTTAAGCAGGTCAACATTCACAAGGCCGCAGGGCCAGACGGATTACCAGGACGTGTACTCCGAGCATGTGCTGACCAACTGGCAAGTGTCTTCACTGACATTTTCAACATGTCCCTGACTGAGTCTGTAATACCAACATGTTTCAAGCAGACCACCATAGTCCCCGTGCCCAAGGACACTAAGATAACCTGCCTAAATGACTACCAACCCGTAGCACTGACGTCTGTAGCCATGAAGTGATTTGAAAGGCTGGTCATGGCTCACATCAACACCATTATCCCAGAAACCCTAGACCCACTCCAATTTGCATACCGCCCCAACAGATCCACAGATGATGCAATCTCTATTGCACTCCACACTGCCCTTTCCCACCTGGACAAGAAGAACACCTACGTGACAATCCTATTCATTGACTACAGCTCATCATTCAACACCATAGTGCCCTCAAAGCTCATCACTAAGCTAAGGATCCTGGGACTAAACACCTCCCTATGCAACTGGATCCTGGACTTCCTGACGGGCCGCCCCCAGGTGGTAAGGGTAGGTAACAACACATCTGCCACACTGATCCTCAACACGGGGGCCCTTCAGGGGTGCGTGCTCAGTCCCCTCCTGTACTCCCTGTTCACCCATGACTGCATGGCCAGGCACGACTCCAACACCATCATTAAGTTTGCCGACGACACAACAGTGGTAGGCCTAATCACCGACAATGATGAGACAGCCTATAGGGTGGAGGTCAGAGACCTGGCCGTGCGGTGCCAGGATAACAACCTCTCCCTCAACGTGACCAAGACAAAGGAGATGATTGTGGACTACAGGAAAAAAAAAGAGGACTGAGCACGCCCCCATTCTCATCGATGGTCTGTAGTGGAACAGGTTGAGAGCTTCAAGTTCCTTGGTGTCCACATCACCAACAAACTATCATGGTCCAAACACACCAAGACAGTCGTGAAGAGGGCACGGCAAAGCCTATTCCCCCTCAGGAGACTGAAAAGATTTGGCATGGGTCCTCAGATCCTAAAAATATCCTACAGCTGCACCATCAAGAGCATCCTGACTGGTTGCATCACCGCCTGGTATGGCAACTGCTCAGCCTCCGACCGCAAGGCACTACAGAGGGTAGTGCGTACGGCCCAGTACATCACTGGGGCCAAGCTTCCTGCCATCCAGGACCTCTATACCAGGTGGTGTCAGAGGAAGGCCCTCAAAATTGTAAAATACTCCAGCCCTCTAGTCATAGACTGTTCTCTCTGCTACCGCACGGCAAGCAGTACCGGAGTGCCAAGTCTAGGTCCAAAAGACTTCTCAACAGCTTCTACCCCCAAGCCATAAGACTCCTGAACAGCTAATCATGGCTACCCTGACTTTTTGCACTGCCCCCCCACCCCCACCCACACCCCATATTTTTACGCTGCTGCTTCTCTGTTCATTATTTATGCAAAGTCACTTTAACTCTACCCACATGTACATATTACCTCAACTACCTCAACTAGCCGGTGCCCCCGCACATTGACTCTGCACTGGTAACCTCCTGTATATACCTTACCTGAGGGAAAAAAGTATTTGATCCCCTGCTGATTTTGTACGTTTGCCGACTGACAAAGACATGATCAGTCTATAATTTTAATGGTAGTCAAAAAATGTTATGAATTGATTTGCATTTTAATGAGGGAAATAAGTATTTGACCCCTCTGCAAAACATGACTTAGTACTTGGTGGCAAAACCCTTGTTGGCAATCACAGAGGTCAGACGTTTCTTGTAGTTGGCCACCAGGTTTGCACACATATCAGGAGGGGTTTTGTTCCACTCCTCTTTGCAGATCTTCTCCAAGTCATTAAGGTTTCGAGGCTGACGTTTGGCAACTCGAACCTTCAGCTCCCTCCACAGATTTTCTATGGGATTAAGGTCTGGAGACTGGTTAGGCCACTCCAGGACCTTAATGTACTTCTTCTTGAGCCACTCCTTTGTTGCCTTGGCCGTGTGTTTTGGGTCATTGTCATACTGGAATACCCATCCAAGACCCATTTTCAATGCCCTGGCTGAGGGATAGGAGGTTCTCACCCAAGATTTGACGGTACATGTTCCTGTCCATCGTCCCATTGATGCGGTGAAGTTGTCCTGTCCCCTTAGCAGAAAAACACCCCCAAAGCATAATGTTTCCACCTCCATGTTTGACGGTGGGGATGGTGTTCTTGGGGTCATAGGCAGCATTCCTCCTCCTCCAAACACAGCAAGTTGAGTTGATGCCAAAGAGCTCGATTTTGGTCTCATCTGACCACAACACTCACCCAGTTCTCCTCTGAATTATTCAGATGTTCATTGGCAAACTTCAGACGGCCCTGTATATGTGCTCTCTTGAGCAGGGGGACCTTGCGGGCGCTGCAGGATTTCGGTCCTTCACGGTGTAGTGTGTTACCAATTGTTTTCTTGGTGACTATGGTCCCAGCTGCCTTGAGATCATTGACAAGATCCTCCCGTGTAGTTCTGGGCTGATTCCTCACCGTTCTCATGATCATTGCAACTCCACGAGGTGAGATCTTGCATGGAGCCCCAGGTCGAGGGGATTGACAGTTATTTTGTGTTTCTTCCATTTGCGAATAATCGCACCAACTGTTGTCACCTTCTCACCAAGCTGCTTGGCGATGGTCTTGTAGCCCATTCCAGCCTTGTGTAGGTCTACAATCTTGTCCCTGACATCCTTAGAGAGCTCTTTGGTCTTGGCCATGGTGGAGAGTTTGGAATCTGATTGATTGATTGCTTCTGTGGACAGGTGTCTTTTATACAGGTAACAAGCTGAGATTAGGAGCACTCCCTTTAAGAGTGTCCTCCTAATCTCAGCTCGTTACCTGTATAAAAGACACCTGGGAGCCAGAAATCTTTCTGATTGAGAGGGGGTCAAATACTTATTTCCCTCATTAAAATGCAAATCAATTTATAACATTTTTGACATGCGTTTTTCTGGAATTTTTGTTGTTATTCTGTCTCTCACTGTTCAAATAAACCTACCATTAAAATTATAGACTGATCATTTCTTTGACAGTGGGCAAACGTACAAAATCAGCAGGGGATCAAATACTTTTTTCCCTCACTGTATAGCCTCCCTACTGTTATTTTATTTTACTTCTGCTCTTTTTTTCTCAACACTTTTTGATGTTGTTTTATTTTACTTTTTTATTAAAAAATAAATGCATTGTTGGTTAAGGGCTGTCAGTAAGCATTTCACTGTAATGTCTACACCTGTTGTATTCGGCGCATGTGGCCAATACAATTTGATTTGATTTGACTACTCCTAACCCATCCAACAACTGGTTTCCTCTGACTACCCCTACTCCTAACCCATCGAACAGCTGGTCCTTCTGACTACCCCTAACCCTAACCCATCCAACAGCTGGTCCTTCTGACTACCCCTAACCCTAACCCATCCAACAGCTGGTCCTTCTGACTACCCCTAACCCAACCAGCCACATGCCCCAACCAGCCCCAACCAGCCCCATGCCCTACCAGCCCCAACCAACCACATCCAGCCCCAATCAGCCCCATGCCCCCCCAGCCCCAACCAGCTCCAACCAGCCTAATGCCTAACCAGCCCCAACTAGCCCCAACCATCCCCATGCCCAACCAGCCCCAACCAGCCCTATGCCTAACCATCCCCAACCAGCCCCATCCAGCCCCAACCAGTCTCATGCCTAACCAGCCCCAACTAGCCCCAACCAGCCCCATGCCCAACCAGCCCCAACCAGCCCTATGCCTAACCATCCCCAACCAGCCCCAACCAGCCCCAACCTGCCTCATGCCAAACCAGCCCCAACCAGCCTCAACCAGACCCATGCCCCACCAGCCCCAACCAGCCCCATGCCCCAACAGCTCCAACCAGCCCCATGCCCCACCACCCCAAACCAGCCCCAACCAGCCCCATTCCCTACCAGCCCCAAACAGCCCCATGCCCCACCAGCCCTAACCAGCCCCAACCAGCCCCATTCCCTACCAGCCCCAACCAGCTCCATTCCCCACCAGCCCCAACCAGCCCCATGCCCTACCAGCCCCAACCAGTCCCATGCCCCACCAGCCCTAACCAGCCCAACCAGCCCCATGCCCCCCAGCCCTAACCAGCCCCAACCAGCCCCAATCAGCCCCATGCCCCCCCAGCCCCAACCAGCTCCACCAGCCTAATGCCTAAACCAGCCCCAAATATCCCCACCACCCATGCCCAACCAGCCCCAACCAGCCCCCATGCCTCACCATCCCCAACCAGCCCCACCAGCCCCACCAGCCTCATGCCTAACCAGCCCCACTAGCCCCACCAGCCCACCCAACCAGCGCCCACCAGCCCTATCTAACCATCCCAACCAGCCCCATCCAGCCCCAACCAGCCCCAACTCCCCATGCCAACCAGCCCCAACCAGCCTCATCAACCCATGCCCCCAACCACCCCACCCATGCCCCCACACTCCAACCAGCCCCATGCCCCACCACCCCAAACCAG
>LR778260.1:541347-558847 GCA_902810595.1 Coregonus sp. 'balchen'
TAGTTAGAACAGTCATTGTTGACATAACATAGAACAGTCATTTTGTGTCGTACATAGAACAGTTCAAATTTTGTTGTCGTACATAGAAACAGTATTTGTTGTCATTAAAACATAGAACAGTCATTTTGTTGAGTAACATAGAACAGTCATTTTGTTGAACATAACATAGAAGAACATTCATTTGTTGTCGAACATAGAACAAGTCATTTTGTTGTCTCACATAGAACAGTCCATTTTGTTGTCGTAACAGACAGGAATGGAATGGATGTCATACATGTAGAGATGCTGATCTAGAAACATTTGCGTGGTATCTTTAATTATTTCCACAAGCTGTATCTATGATTAAGGCCACTAACTACTGTTAATCATAATACTAATATGAGGTAACTAACTACGTATATCCACTATATTACTAATGATGAGGCTACTACCTACTGTTATCTCATATATACATAATGATGAGGCTACTAACTTACTGTGATATCATATATATACTAATGATTGGGCTATAAACTACGGTTACCAATATAGATAGACTAATGATGAGGCTTAACTAACTACTGTTATAATATCTATACTACTGATGAGGCTACTAATACTGTGATATCATATATACTATGATGAGGCTACTAATACTGTACCTGAGTGAAAATGTTCCATTAGAGACCAAGGAATGCTAATCTCTGTCTCACACACATGTATGCTGTACACACACACAAACCACACACACACACACACACACACACACCCACACACACACACACCACACCACACACAACACACACACACCACACTCACACTCCACTCACACTCACACTCACACCCACAGACACACACACACACACACCCTGTGAACTATTCATGAAGATTGCATACATGTATGTAGGTAGAATCCGTCTAAAGCAGTGCTATGTGAAACCCAGGACCGGATATTTATGTATGTTATACGTTATAATGTTTAATGTTATAATGTTATAGGTTATAATGTTATGTATGGTTTATATTGTTATAATGGTTCTATGTTATAATGCTATAAGTTATTAATGTTATGTATGTTATATGTTATAAGGATCGCTGGAATTATCTCATGGGCCCTCTCTTATTAACTAACAGACTTTAACTGTTTGTGTGTGTGTGTGTGAGTGTGTGGTTGTGTGTGTGTTGTTGTGAGGGGGTGGAGTGGAGGGCTGGGTGTGGGTGTGTGGGAGTGGGATGGGTGGTTTGGGAGAGCTGTTTGTGGTGTGTGTGTGTGTGGTGTGTGGTGTGTGAGGGGGTGGGGTGTGTGTGTGGGTGGTGTGAGAGTGATTGTGAGTGGGTGTGTGTTGTGTGTATGTGTGTTGTGTGTGTGTGTGAGAGTGGCGTGTGTGAGTGTGGTGTGTGAGTGTGTGTGGGGGTGTGAGTGTGTGTGTGTGTGTGTGTGAGAGTGGGTGAGTGTGTGTGTGTGTGGAGGGGCTGTGTGTTTTGGTGTGGAGTGGTTGTGTGTGATAAACCCCTACCAATCTGCCTAGCTCATATAGTTTTGACATGCTCTCACATCTCCCACAAACAGCCTAATGGGTTTAAATTATTTCAAATAGTAATGCCAATGACAAATGGGTCGTAAAGCCAGACCATTCATCCCATCTCTGAACCAAGCAGCGGACCGGGACGGCCTTGGAGAGCAACCTCAATACTAAGGAAGGATGGAACGGTTGAGGGTGAATCAACTGAACCAAGCAGCAGCTATTAATGTATAAACAATGTAATCAAGATGTCAAAAGGGACACAGTAACAACAATTAATCAAGGGTCAAAAATAACCCATGAACAAAACAATATAGAGGACATGTGCAGGTTGGTGGTCTGTCAAGACACTGTCCATCATCTTATGGCAGGCAGCACAATGTAGTGCCTCTGCCCAACCCACAGCTCTCTGTGTCCTCCCCAAACAGGAAGGGTAGGCCGATTTCATCAGAGAAGTCTTTGAATGAAACCTTGACAAACAACGTTCAAATTGGGGAAAATTATACTCTCTAATTGTTTTAATTTTGTACATTTTGTCAGGAAATGCAGCTCTGTTCAGTTTCTGCTGTGGTGCATGGTTGCACAGCCTGTCCTCTATAGGAAGCCAGCTTGTCCGCTTACCATTCTCAATGGCAAGCGGGAGGCTCACTGAGCCTGTACTTTGTCAGGTTTTTCTAAGGTTTGATCAGTAAACATGGTACAAATAGTTCGCCACGGTTGTATTGTAATGTAGATTTAGGATCGATAGCAATGCATTTTACTTTGTGGTTGGGTGCTTGTGTTGTTTCCCAAGTACGATGTAGTTTGGAGTTTTGTTTTGACTGTGTTGTAATTTGGTTTATTCTGATGATTGGATGTTCTAGTCCTGAGGCTTCAGTGTGTTAGTAGAAACGGGTGTGGGAAACTCTCGGCTATACGCTCTGTCGCGCGATAGAGCGAGGATCGAGAGAGCGCGAGAGAGATGAGAGAGAGAGAGAAAGAGTAGCGCGAGAGGAGAGCGATAGCGCTCGAGATATAGCGATGATAGAGAGCTGGATTATAGTCTCTCTATATCTCTCTACTCGCTTCGCTCTTCCTCCCCCCTCTACTCTCTCTCTCTCTCGCTCCTCTAGCCCCCCTCTCTCTCTTCTCCCCCCCGCTCCCCCACCCTCTCTCTCTATTCACTCTCTCCCGCTCTCTCTCTCCCTCTCTCACTCTCTCTCTCAACGCTAATTAAATGAGCGAGGATGTTTGAATGGTAGCATCGACTCATACATTACATGAGTACATTACAGTGAAATAAAAACAGCCCTGCTAGACACAGGAATCCAATTAACATCTACAACCCTGTGAACCACAATGGATAAAACACATCTACAGCCCTGTGAACCACCGTTGGATAAACAATATACCGCCCTGTGAACCACAGTGATAAAATAAAAAACACATCTACAGCCCTGTGAACACAGTGGATAAAAACACATCTACAGCCCTGTGAAACACAGTGGATAAAACACATCTACAGCCCTGTGAACCACAGTGGATAAAACACATCTACAGCCCTGTGAACCACAGTGGATAAAACACATCTACAGCCCTGTGAACCACAGTGGATAAAACACATCTACAGCCCTGTGAACCACAGTGGATTTTATAAAAAACACCTCTACAGCTGTGGACACGTGGATAAAACACAATCTACAGCCCTGTGACCGACAGTGGATAAAACACATCTACAACCCTGTGAACCACAGTGGATAAAACAAAGCAGTGAAGTAATTTCTTAGGAATGAGGGGAGAGAATCCCTGGGAAAAGCCACACAGTGTGAATGAGATCCATTCATACAATAGGTAGGTCCTGTGATCAGTGGTGTATGGCGATGACTAGAGGTAGGTATTAGTCCTGTGATCAGTGGTTTATGGTGATGACTAGAGGTAGGTATTAGTCATGTGAGAGAGACAGAGAGAGAGAGACAGAGAGAAAGAGGAGAGAGCGATGATGGGCCCACACCCTGCGAGACGACCTGGCGAGACCTGCGAGGAGGTAATATGTGACGAGATCTTAAGCTGCGATGACCCACTCGCGATCCGTCTGTCCTCTTAGAGACGAGATGCTTGAGATCGAGATGGTTTGATTATGGTAAGCAGAGGACGACCTTGAAGCTGCTTGACGTTTGTTCATCCTGGCAGTTCCGTATGACTTTGAGACAGAGATGAGCATTGAGGACTTTGCTGATGTGCGAGATGACCCCCTCGACGCACTGTAGGGGTGAGAGACGAGAGAGGAGAGAGGACTAGAGAGAGGAGAGGGAGAGAGCGATCGGACGTGAGGAGGCAAGCCTGAGGCGACGTGAGAGAATGAGAGACGAGAGTATAGAAAATCGTGCGAGCTTCGTGTCGACGGTGATGTTAGCACCAAGTGGAGAGTTGTCGCCAACGTCCTCCAATCTTCTAGAGACGAGACTGATGGAGAGGCGACCTTTGGGAGGTCACTTTGAGCGAATCGAGCCGACGGATAGGCTGAGACACCAGATCGATGCGACGGGCCGATAGATGGCCCGCGTCAGTGGCGTGAGTCGAGATGTGGCATTCTCCGTGAGTCTCTGCGGTGATAGATTCATAGTGAGCTGAGGAGTACGCTTTGAGTGAGAGCAAGCCAGATTAGAGACGGAACCTGAGAGCCCTCTGGTGCAGGAGCGTGTAAGAGCACGCGTCGGGATATGGGATCGATGTCGAGCCCTCTTCTGAGAGTGGGCGTGTCGGCGAATCATCCGATCTCAGAAGAGCATGAAGCCTGACAGGAGGATGCTGGCTGACGTAGGAGCTCCGATGTGCATCCTTTTGCCGCTACTCTGCTGATGAGAGAGTTGAGAGTTTTTGACGCGATTTGACGTGTGAGTCATCGAGCTGGGGGAGAGTTGAGAGGAGAGGAGCGAGGAGAGTGAGAGAGAGGGCTGACTGACTAGATATGGAGTGCGACGCGGACGTTATGTGATCTGACTGTATGGTATGTCGGCAAGCCGAGATGGAGATGTTTGACCGGAGGGAGCGTTAGGCCAGCGAGATCGGGAGGGAGTTACTATGTTTTCTACCTCGGAGGGAAGGTTCCACTTCGGAGCTGAGGACGGGGAGACCGCGCTCCCCCGATGTTCGTTATCTTTCTGGTCCCTGAGAATCGTGTCTTTCATTGAGTGAGGTTGATTTTACCGTCTGTAGAGTACGCAGTGATGACCGCTACGATGCAGATCATCCCTTGAGAGGGACAGTATAGCTTCCATTGCCTGCCAGCGCAGAGAGACATTTGATTGTCTCCGATGAGAGAGAGAGAGCGTTTTCGAGCTGCGAGAGAGAGAGAGAGAGACAGATGAAGAGACGAGAGAGAGAGGAGACAGGCTGTGAGAGAGAAAGAGAAGACGAGAATCAGGATAGAGACAGGTAGCAGAGGAAAGAGACAAGAGAGAAGGAGAACGAGTAGAGATAAAGGGCGATTTGCTAGAGACGACGAGAGAACGCTGAGCGAGGTATCGGGAGAGAAGAGAAAGAGACAGGATGGGAGAGGAAGATAGAAAGGAGAAGAAAGAAGAGGAAGGGGGAACAGAGGAAAGGAAGGAGTGAGGAGAGGAGAGAGAGAGAGAGAGAGAGAGAGGAGAGGAGAGAGGGGGAGGAGAGAGAGAGAGAGAGAGACAGAAGAAACGAGGAGAGAGAGAGAGAGAGTGGAGAAAAGAGAGAGAGGAGAGAGAGAAGAGGAGAGAAAGAGAAGAGGAGAGGGAGGACCAGAAGAAAGAGAGAGAGTGAGAGAGAGAGAGAGAGAGGACCAGATCAACCAGTGCAGGACCCAGCTGAAGAACTCTGTCCAGGAGCTGAGAGAGAGCCTCGACACAACTCTTGAGGAGGTAAAGTTCACCATGAGGAGTAGTTAGTGGTTACTGTATTTTTATTTATTTATTATTGTTTTTATTTTATTAAATTTTTTTGGAGGGGGGTAGATCAGCTTAAAATTGCAGATAGATTGTATCTTCCATCAATGTAATTGTCTGCATCACTTCCAATCCCCATGTTTTTATATATATTATATATATATATATACACTGCTCAAAAAAATAAAAGGAACACTAAAATAACACATACTAGATCTGAATGAATGAAATAATCTTATTAAAAACTTTTTTCTTTACATAGTTGAATGTGCTGACAACATTATCAATGGAAATCAAATGTATCAACCCATGGAGGTCTGGATTTGGAGTCACCCTCAAAATTAAAGTGGAAAACCACACTACAGGCTGATCCAACTTTGATGTAATGTCCTTAAAACAAGTCAAAATTAGGCTCAGTAGTGTGTGTGGCCTCCACGTGCCTGTATGACCTCCCTACGACGCCTGAACATGCTCCTGATGAGGTGGCGGATGGTCTCCTGAGGGATCTCCTCCCAGACCTGGACTAAAGCATCCGCCAACTCCTGGACAGTCTGTGGTGCAACGTGGCGTTGGTGGATGGAGCGAGACATGATGTCCCAGATGTGCTCAATTGGATTCAGGTCTGGGGAACGGGCGGGCCAGTCCATAGCATCAATGCCTTCCTCTTGCAGGAACTGCTGACACACTCCAGCCACATGAGGTCTAGCATTGTCTTGCATTAGGAGGAACCCAGGGCCAACCGCAACAGTATATGGTCTCACAAGGGGTCTGAGGATCTCATCTCGGTACCTAATGGCAGTCAGGCTACCTCTGGCGAGCACATGGAGGGCTGTGCGGCCCCCCAAAGAAATGACACCCCACACCATGACTGACCCACCGCCAAACCGGTCATGCTAGAGGATGTTGCAGGCAGCAAAACGTTCTCCACGGCGTCTCCAGACTCTGTCACGTCTGTCACGTGCTCAGTGTGAACCTGCTTTCATCTGTGAAGAGCACAGGGTGCCAGTGGCGAATTTACCAATCTTGGTGATCTCTGGCAAATGCCAAACGTCCTGCACGGTGTTGGGCTGTAAGCACAACCCCCACCTGTGGATGTCGGGCCCTCATACCACCCTCATGGAGTCTGTTTCTGACCGTTTGAGCAGACACATGCACATTTGTGGCCTGCTGGAGGTCATTTTGCAGGGCTCTGGCAGTGCTCCTCCTGCTCCTCCTTGCACAAAGGAGGAGGTAGCAGTCCTGCTGCTGGGTTGTTGCCCTCCTACGGCCTCCTCCACGTCTCCTGATGTACTGGCCTGTCTCCTGGTAGCGCCTCCATGCTCTGGACACTACGCTGACAGACACAGCAAACCTTCTTGACAAATCTCGCATTGATGTGCCATCCTGGATGAGCTGCACTACCTGAGCCACTTGTGTGGGTTGTAGACTCTGTCTCATGCTACCACTAGAGTGAAAGCACCGCCAGCATTCAAAAGTGACCAAAACATCAGCCAGGAAGCATAGGAACTGAGAAGTGGTCTGTGGTCACCAACTGCAAAACCAGTCCTTTATTGGGGATGTCTTGCTAATTGCCTATAATTTCCACCTGTTGTCTATTCCATTTGCACAACAGCATGTGAAATGTATTGTCAATCAGTGTTGCTTCCTAAGTGGACAGTTTGATTTCACAGAAGTGTGATTGACTTGGAGTTACATTGTGTTGTTTAAGTGTTCCCTTAATTTTTTTGAGCAGTGTATATACAGTGGTGTGAAAAAGTGTTTGCCCCCTTCCTGATTTCTTATTTGTTTGCATGTTTGTCACAGGGCCATGTAGGTTTGGATTTTGTTTTCCCTTAATAATAACAACATTCATTTCAAAACTGCATTTTATGTTTACTTGTGTTATCTTTGACTAATATTTAAATTTGTTTGATGATCTGAAACATTTAAGTGTGACAAACATGCAAACAAATAAGAAATCAGGAAGGGGGCAAACACTTTTCACACCACTGTATCTATATCTATATATATATATATATATATATATATAAACATGGGGGATTGGAAGTGATGCAGAAAATTATGTGTATATGTGTATGTATGTGTATGTATATATATATATATATATATATATATATATATATATATATATAGATATATATATATATATACAGTGGGGAGAACAAGTATTTGATACACTGCCGATTTTGCAGGTTTTCCTACTTACAAAGCATGTAGAGGTCTGTAATTTTTATCATAGGTACACTTCAACTGTGAGAGACGGAATCTAAAACAAATATCCAGAAAATCATATTGTATGATTTTTAAGTAATTAATTTGCATTTTATTGCATGACATAAGAATTTGATCACCTACCAACCAGTAAGAAATTCCGGCTCTCACAGACCTGTTAGTTTTTCTTTAAGAAGCCCTCCTGTTCTCCACTCATTACCTGTATTAACTGCACCTGTTTGAACTCGTTACCTGTATAAAAGACACCTGTCCACACACTCAATCAAACAGACTCCAACCTCTCAACAATGGCCAAGACCAGAGAGCTGTGTAAGGACATCAGGGATAAAATTGTAGACCTGCACAAGGCTGGGATGGGCTACAGGACAATATGCAAGCAGCTTGGTGAGAAGGCAACAACTGTTGGCGCAATTATTAGAAAATGGAAGAAGTTCAAGATGACGGTCAATCACCCTCAGTCTGGGGCTCCATGCAAGATTTCACCTCGTGGGGCATCAATGATCATGAGGAAGGTGAGGGATCAGCCCAGAACTACACGGCAGGACCTGGTCAATGACCTGAAGAGAGCTGGGACCACAGTCTCAAAGAAAACCATTAGTAACACACTACGCCGTCATGGATGAAAATCCTGCAGCGCACGCAAGGTCCCCCTGCTCAAGCCAGCGCATGTCCAGGCCTGTCTGAAGTTTGCCAATGACCATCTGGATGATCCAGAGGAGGAATGGGAGAAGGTCATGTGGTCTGATGAGACAAAAATAGAGCTTTTTGATCTAAACTCCACTCGCCGTGTTTGGAGGAAGAAGAAGGATGAGTACAACCCCAAGAACACCATCCCAACCGTGAAGCATGGAGGTGGAAACATCATTCTTTGGGGATGCTTTTCTGCAAAGGGGACAGGACGACTGCACCGTATTGAGGGGAGGATGTATGGGGCCATGTATCACGAGATCTTGGCCAACATCCTCCTTCCCTCAGTAAGAGCATTGAAGATGGTTCGTGGCTGGGTCTTCCAGCATGACAACGACCCGAAACACACAGCCAGGGCAACTAAGGAGTGGCTCCATAAGAAGCATCTCAAGGTCCTGGAGTGGCCTAACCAGTCTCCAGACCTGAACCCAATAGAAAATCTTTGGAGGGAGCTGAAAGTCCGTATTGCCCAGCGACAGCCCCGAAACTTGAAGGATCTGGAGAAGGTCTGTATGGAGGAGTGGGCCAAAATCCCTGCTGCAGTGTGTGTAAACCTTGTCAAGCCCTACAGGAAACGTATGATCTCTGAAATTGCAAACAAAGGTCTCTGTACCAAATATTAAGTTCTGCTTTTCTGATGTATCAAATACTTATGTCATGCAATAATATGCAAATTTGTCCATCCGGTTTGCTTCTATATGCCATATCTTTCTAACTGTGCTCCTTCACAAAAGCTCTCAACCTATAACCTATATACTTATTATGGACACAGTATGCTTTACATTAGTTATCTTGTTGTTATTAATTGTTGTTATTAGTCCCATCCTTCAATTCCATTCAATACCTCCCATCTATCGTTTAACACCATCCATTTAGGATTTCTATTTGCCATATATATTTCAACTGTACTGTGATGTCTTACAAATGTTCTGAACCTTTCTATTCTCATTGTTTCTACAGATTGTGAATTGAAAATAAACATTTTTGCTAATAGTATTATTATGTTATTGATCGATTGACTATGACTTTTCAGATCACCCAGTAGTGCTATCTGCAGGGTTATCTTCAGGTAAATATTGCAATCCTTTAGCCATTCCTGGACCTGTGTCCAAAAACAAGCTACAAATGGACAGTACCAAAACAAATGATCTAATGATTCTGTCTCTTTGCAGCAAAATCTGCAGAGTTGGGAAGATTGTATCCCCCATATAAATAACATTATATTGGTAGCAAGAATTTTATATAATAATTTAAGTTGAAAGATTCTAATTTGTGAATCTGGTGTCGTTTTGCGTATCAGTTCATAAACACTATGCCATGAGATCGGTACATCAAAAATCTCTTCCCAACTATTTTGCAATCTATATGGGACGGCTGTCAATCCTTTGGTCCTTAAATGAAACTGATATACTTTTTTATTTATTAGTTTTTCTTAACCAATTATGTTCTTTAATGCCATGCCGACAGACAAGTTCGTTACTTTCTCCCCCTTCTACTTTCCTCTTCCATTTTTTTGTCAATTAGTATATTTGAGTTTAACCACAATATTTGTTGCATTATTTGTTCTGTCGTTTCTGGAGGATTAAATTGAAATTGCAACCAACTTTCTATGGCTTGTTTTAGAAATAGTGATATCTGGGAGATGATTTCCTTTTCAAATAACTGAAAGTGAGTGGTTGTAATCTGAATAAAGGGAAAAAGGCCATTCTTGAACATTGGGTGAGACAATCTTACTAATTTGCTAGAAAACCAGTTCGGATTTAAGTATAACTTTTGTACGACTGAAGCTTTTAGTGATAGGTCTAATGCTTTAATATTTAATAATTTCTGTCCTCCGAATTCATATTTATTATATAAATAGGCCAGTTTAATGTTGTCTGGCTTGCCGTTCCAAATAAAATTGAATATTTTTTTCTCATGTAATTTAAAAAAGTGTTCGCTAGGCGTAGGCAAGACTACTGGGATAATACTAAAGAGTTAATCAGGGTGATTTTTCCACAAATTGACAGGTATTTACCTTTCCATGGTAGCAAGATCTTATCAATTTTTGCTAACTTTCTATTATAATTTATTGAAGTGAGATCATTTATTTCCTTTGGGATATGTATTCCGAGTATATCCACATCACCATCAGACCATTTTATTGGTAAACTACATGGTAATGTACATTTTTTATTTTTTATTGATCCAATACATAATATAGTACATTTGTCATAATTTGGTTGTAATCCAGAGAGGTTAGAAAATGTATCTAGATCCTCTATGAGGCTGTGGAGGGATTCTAGTTGTGGATTTAAAAGAAAACATGAATCATCAGCGTACAATGACACCTTTGTTTTTAAGCCCTGGATTTCTAATCCCCTGATATTATTGTTGGATCTGATTTTAATAGCTAACATCTCAATGGCCACAATAAATAGATATGCCGATAGTGGACAACCTTGTTTCACTCCTCTTGACAGTTTAAAACTTTCTGAGAAATAGCCATTATTTAGTATTTTACACCTAGGGTTACTATACATGATTTTGACCCATTTTATAAGACATTCACCAAAATTGAAATGCTCCAGGCATTTATATATAAACCCCAGTCGTATTTTATCAAATGCCTTTTCGAAGTCTGCTATGAATAGCAGGCCTGGTTTCTCAGATTTTCCATAATGTTCTATTGTTTCCAATACTTGTCTTATATTATCTCCAATGTATCTTCCATGTAAAAAACCTGTCTGATTAGAATGAATAATATCCGACAATACCTTTTTAATTCTATGCGCTATACATTTTGCTAGAATTTTTGCATCACAACACTGAAGTGTAAGGGGCCTCCAATATTTTAAATGGACTGGATCTTTATATTTTCTACTTGTATCCTGTTTCAGTAATAATGAGATCAGACCTTCTTCTTGAGTGTCAGATAATCTACCATTTACATAGGAGTGGTTAAAACATGCTAATAATGGTCCTCTTAGTATATCAAAAATGGTTTGGTATTCCTCGACCGGTATGCCATCCAACCCTGGAGTTTTCCCGGACTTAAAGTCTTTAATTGCATCCAGAAGTTCCTTCTCTGTAATTTCACCTTCACATTAGTCTTTCTGTATGGCTGTTAATTTTACATTATCAATAGAAAAAAATCTCTACAATTAGCTTCAGTTAGAGGAGATGGAGGCGACTGAAGCGAAAACATATGCTTAAAGTACTTTGTTTCCTCCTTCAAAATATCATTTGGTGAATTATGGGTTACTCCGTCAATTGTAACCAGTTTAATTAAATTATTTTTGGTAGCATTCCTATGTTGAAGATAAAAAAAATATTTGGTGCATTTTTCCCTATATTCCATCCAGTTTGCTTTATTTTTATAATATATTACACTTGATCTTTCTTGAATAAGTTTTTCCATTTCTTTTTGTTTTTCTTCTAATTTATTCTGAGCCTCTATGTTACAGTTTTTATTGCCATCTATCTGTTCTGTTAGACTTTCTATTTCCTTTGTTAGTATAAACTCTTTTGACCTAAATTGCTTTTGTTTTTGAGATAAGTACTGAATGGCATGGCCTCTAAAGGCACATTTAAAGGTGTCCAATACAATAAGGGGATTTGCTGTACCAATGTTATGTCGGAAAAAGTCAGTTATAAATTTCTTTGTCCTAGTTCAAAATAAATTATCATCCAATAGGCTTTGATTCAATTTCCAATATCCTCGCCCACGTGGAAATTCATTAAGAGTAATGTATATGCCAATTATATGATGGTCCGACCGCATTCTGTCCCCTATCAACACTTTTGGTGCCAACGAGAATGAGATAAGAAAGAAGTCAAGACGACTAACTTGATTGAGTCTCCGCCATGTATATCTCACTAGATCAGGATATTTAAGCCTCCATATATCTACTAGTTCTAATGTATCCATGACATTCACGATTTCCTTAAGAGCATGTGGGTGATTGTTTGTGGTGTGATTTCCTTTACGGTCCATTGAGCTATTTAACACAGTATTGTAATCCCCCACCATAATAATATTGTCTTGAATTGCTTGCAGGGTTGATAATTTATTATATATATTGTCAAAGAAGTGTGGATCATCATTATTTGGTCCGTAAATGTTAATGAGCCATATCTGTTTATTGTCCAATAAGATATTTAAAATAATCCATATACCTTGCGTATCTATTTGGACAATTTGCACATTCGGATCGAAATTACCATTAATTAATATCATCACCCCATTTTAGTTTCTTTGCCCATGCGAAAAGTATATTTCGCCCCCCCATTCCTTTTTCCACACAACTTCATCTAGAATTGTTGAATGAGTTTCCTGTAAACAATAGATATTATATTCCTTCTCTTTGAGCCATGTAAATATTGTTCTTCTTTTGTTATTATCAGCTAAGCCATTACAATTATAACTGGCTATACTTATTTCACCATACACCATAATGAGATACAAGTTTCAAGTCTATTTATCATAATATATGTTTGTAAATTTACCAATAAAAAATACCGTAATGATTGAGTGTCCATATAGCTGTACCGTGATATTTGCATTGCTACTAAGTATCCCTTCAATTGTTCTCCACTAATTCCCCCGCTAAAGCCCCTCCCCATCCCAAGTTGAGCCGTCATCCCAGTGATCGGCATCCCACCCACATCCCTCCGGATCCCTAGGGCCTCGAGAGGCCAGGACCCATCCATCGAAAACAGCACACAGTGCCACGCACAAAACAGAAGCAGATTAACCGCCAAAAGCATTTCCAATGCTGTCACCTCTATATATAACTATTAAAAAATATATATCTATTCAAATATCTTGCATATCTCATTTTCCATCATTATCAATTAATATGCGTAATAATGTCGGCAGTTCATGCATAGGATTTTAACATATAACCTGGATTGCCATTGTATTACATTTAATTTATTGACAAGCAATTATTATCCTAGCAAATAATTCCCGTGGTCCATCCCATACCCCCCCCCCCCCCCTCCCCCCAACAACAGATGCCAGTTAAACACACGCACATATTCACATACTCCAACACACTCAACCCCCCTCCTCCACAATCCACCATTAAATCTGATACTCAACGGTTGTTATATCCCAGAGCCCAACTCAAGAAAGGACCTGATTTACGAGTGCACATACAGTTACAGCTGATTGAGAAAGCATGCAAGATTGAGCAGAAATTGACAACAATGTGAGATTTGATTAATCTATTTAATCTATGTCAAGTCCTAGGTGATGGAGATCAGATCCACCCTCTTCACCTGAGACACAAACACTCTGGTCCCCCGTTGTAACCATTTTTCCCAAGCATCTCCATGCAGTCAGACCTTTGATTATTTTGTGCCACCTGGGCCACAATGATAAACCCCCTCTCTGATTGTCAGAGTGTGACCCCCTCCCCATGGGTTACTGCAGCCAGTGTTGCCAGCACTGCCACTACCTGGGTGGGGGTACCCCACCGGAATCCCCACCGGCCAGGTACAAGGTCGTCAAGGTTCTCATTAGCAGCTTTGAGAATTTCCTTGTATATTATGCTCTCCCATCAGGGGGCTCTGGCTTTGTAGGACCAACCCTGCCAGGCAGGCTCAGAATCTTGAGGGGGCGGTGCTGCTCAAGTAGGTCTCTGACCGCATTTATTTCTCTGTTTAGGCTGCATACTCACAGCAGGTCCATAAAAGAGACGGGAACTTCTCTTTGGTGTATGGGTCACTCAGGTGGGTGTCCAGGATATAGGGTTGGGGATCTTTCCATCATGATAGGACAATAAAAAATTTGATTAGATTTAAAAATGTATATATATATTATTTATTTTTCGGTTTAGCAGACACTCTTATCCAGAGCTACTTACAGGAGCAATTAGGGTTAAGTGCCTTGCTCAAGGGCACATCGGCAGATTTTTCACATAGTCGGCTCGGGGATTAGAACCAGCGACCTTTCGGTTACTGGCACAACGCTCTTAACCACTTAACCACTAAGCTACCTGCTGTATATCCCTCATCTCTCACTACCCCTGCTCATAGACCCCCGGTCGGCTCTGGGATATGCAACCATTTCCCCTCTCACTCACTTAACACCGCACCTTTCCAAACACAAACATGCACACCACATGGTTGACTGCGGAACAAAATGGGCCGAGCGTGCAAACACCAGGGAGAACACAGGACCAACCTCAACAACCGTCCGCCAAAACAACAATTGCCCGCCAAAAAAGCCATGTTCTAATTAGTTGTATTTGAATATGTATTCTATTTTCCTTGAAGATTGGATACAGAACTTTGCGCCTTTCTGCAATCTCCACCGGGAACTGATCATTCATGCCTATTTTTGTGCCAGCAAGTCTTTTACCTAGACTTTTAACCATTGCTTTATCCTTAAAAAAATTCACATTTGGCTTTGATTGGGCGCTCGTATTTCTGTCCTCTTTGTCCGAAACGGTGTACACGTTCGAGTTGGATTTTATCGACAGCCTCGAGTGGTATTTGAAGCGCTGTATGCAGGAAGTCCTTCATAATATTCTCGGTTATTTCTCCCTCCTTTTCCTGAATACCCGTAAATACTAGATTTTCCCTCATCGATCTAGTTTGGATGTCTAGTAAGGCTTCTCTCGGAAGGTTGTTCTCCTTGTTTAGTTCCCTAACGTCCGTTTCCATCTTAGTGACAGGTTTCTGTTTCCATTATCGCTGCTTTTTCGTCACTCATTTCAAGACTCGCTTTCAACTCTTTTACATCATTACTGACCAATTCTAGTATGCCCAGTTTGTCATTTATCGACTTCAACAGGTTGCTTTCCACACTTACCAGTCCCAGTGCTGAAAAGCATAAATCATCTGTATCAGTCGACGAGTCGCGTTTTCTCTCGGAGATTAATTCTCCTCATTTATCTTCCGCCATGTTTGGGTGTTGCGTGTTGTTGTGATATTTGTCGATATATTTCTCTAGCCTTATGATCTGTTTTGTGTTATTATCCTGATTGAATTTTATTTACTGCGAATATATGAAATGCTAATATTTAGTCTAACTTACTGATTTTGAATATTATGTTTTTTATCTTGAGGTGTTTTGTACCGCTTTCTATTCAATGTGCCATCTTGTCTAACACCTATCCTGTCATAATGCTATGGATGCTATTATCCAGAGCGACTTACTGTATATCTGTTATCCTCTTCACAACTCTGAACAACTCAGCAGTTAGTAGTTACTGTATTTCAGTTATCCTGTTTATCACACTGAACGACTCAGCAGTTAGTAGTTACTGTATTTCTGACTGTGCTGTTCTTTCATTTTGCAATATCAAAATCACTATCAGTTATTCTATGGAACATTCAGGGCCTAATCTCATCAACCTTCGGACTGGAGAGTTTAGCGCTGGAGTTTAAAACAAATCTTAAAGGTGTTGATGTCATCATTCTGCAGCAGACATGGTGTAAGGCAGACATTGTCACTCATGTCCCACAGGCTACAGAGAGGTAATTGTGCCGTCACAGCAACACGGCTCTGTCAATAGAGGCAGAGACTCTGGAGGATTGATAATTTGGTACAAATCCGAACTACAAAATCAAATGGATCCCCGCAAAATGGGTAAATATCACATTTTGTTAAATCTGAAAAATGAATTGTGTTCCTTTGCACATTGTAAATCCCCTCCTCAGAATCCCCATATTACTCAGAGGAGATATTCCCCAGCCTTGAGGAAGAGACGTGCCATTTCCAGGCCCAGGGAAATGTGCTCATCTGTGGGGAAACAAATACACTCACAGGAACACTACCTGATCTAACGAGCACACGAGGGGACAGCTTTATTACAGGCCATACTGTTTCTAACTGTCTTAATCTCCCCAGTAGAAACAACAGTGACAGCACCATCAACAAAAACGGAAGGGATCTGTTGCAGCTCTGTCGAAGCCTGGGTCTGTACTCTGTCAGTGGTAGGTTACGGGGGGGACTCTTTGGGGAGATTCACCTATTGCTCACCAGACATTGACCCTTTCTCTCTCAGCTCATTCACCGTCAAGCCACTAACACCTCTGTCTGATCACAGCCAAATTACGTTGTTCCTCAAAAGACCAGACATGGAAACAACCACACATTCACAGCCCAGTGAGCTGCACAACATCAGAAACTCATACAGATGGAACAGCACAGAAGAATACCAGAAAGCAACCAGTAACCAAAACATCCAAATACTCTTAGATAACTTTCTGGGTACCACATCCACTCACAGTAAAGGCATCAATCTACCAGTAAAGAACATCAACTATATATTCAGGCAAACGGCAAAAGAAGCACAGCTGAAATTGATTTTAAAAAATAACAACAAAAAAAGACCACAGATGACTGGTTTGATGCAGATTGTAAAATTATAAGGAAAAAACATTTACATCATTTAGCAGATGCTCTTATCCAGAGCGACTTACATTTAGTGAGTGCATACATTTTCAATTGTTTCATATTTATTCAAAACTTAGAACACTATCAAACCAGATGCACAGTGACCCGAATAATGGTGAATTACGCCTTCATTACTGTGAGACTTTAAAACTCTATAAACGTACACTCAGAACTAAGAAAGCACAGTACAACAGCAAGCAGCTGATACTATTTGAGGAATCCATAAACACAAACAAATTCTGGTCAAATTGAAGAAAAAAAACGCTTTAAAAAAATCTAAACTAGAGGAATTAGCAATACAAAATGGTGACATATGGACAACCCATTTTAAAACACTCTACAACACCGTTCAAATTGACACAAACGCAGAACAAATTCATGAGAAGTTGAACGGATTCGAAAAGCTGTAAAGGACAATCAAAATCCATTGGACCCAATTACTGACCAGGAGCACTATAAGAAACTACAGGCCATTAAAGACTCCCCAATTACTGACCAGGACCTCTATAAGAAACTACAGGCCATTAAAGACTCCCCAATTACTGACCAGGAGCTCTATAAGAAACTACAGGCCATTAAAGACTCCCCAATTACCGACCAGGACCTCTATAAGAAACTACAGGCCATTAAAGACTCCCCAATTACTGACCAGGAGCTCTATAAGAAACTACAGGCCATTAAAGACTCCCCAATTACTGACCAGGAGCTCTATAAGAAACTACAGGCCATTAAAGACTCCCCAATTACTGACCAGGAGCTCTATAAGAAACTACAGGCCATTAAAGACTCCC
>LR778260.1:563847-565584 GCA_902810595.1 Coregonus sp. 'balchen'
GGAGAGACCAGGAGGAGAGACCAGGAGGACAGACCAGGAGGACAGACCAGGAGGAGAGACCAGGAGGAGAGACCAGGAGGACAGACCAGGAGGAGAGACCAGGCAGGCAGACAGACCAGGAGGAGAGACCAGGAGGAGAGACCAGGAGGAGAGACCAGGAGGAGAGACCAGGAGGACAGACCAGGAGGACAGACCAGGAGGAGAGACCAGGAGGAGAGACCAGGAGGAGAGAACAGGAGGAGAGACCAGGTTGAGAGACAAGACAGGTAGACATAATTGTATACGAAGGTCTAAGAGATGGAGCGGTGGAGGGATGGAGATGGATGGAGTGGCACTGACAAGTCCTGCCCTAGAGAGTCTGCATGTGGAAAGGTTCAGCAGTGATCCATGACAAAATAGCTATTTTCCAAGTAGTTAAAGACTGACTGCAGCTAATAAGGACAGTGGGAGAGAGGGAGAGAGAGGAGAGAGAGAGGGAGAGAGAGAGAGAGAGAGAGAGAGAGAGAGAGAGAGAGAGAGAGAGAGAGAGAGAGAGAGAGAGAGAGAGAGAGAGAGAACTGCTATGCTCTGCTCTCTGCTACAAAGAGCAGTCTCAAAAAGGAATGCTGTTTTCATGTTATGAAGTGTCAGAGAATTAAAGAGCAAAAACATTTAGCCATATTGAGGTAGCATATAATGGGTTAATTAGAGGTAGTTTATACTGGGTTAATTAGAGGTAGCTAGTAATGGGTTAATTAGAGGTACCTAGTAATGGGTTAATTAGAGGTACTAGTAATGGGTTAATTAGAGGTAGCTAGTAATGGGTTAATTAGAGGTAGCTAGTAATGGGTTAATTAGAGGTACTAGTAATGGGTTAATTAGAGGTAGCTAGTAATGGGTTAATTAGAGGTACCTAGTAATGCGTTAATTAGAGGTAGCTAGTAATGGGTTAATTAGAGGTACCTAGTAATGCGTTAATTAGAGGTACCTAGTAATGGGTTAATTAGAGGTACTAGTAATGGGTTAATTAGAGGTAGCTAGTAATGGGTTAATTAGAGGTAGCTAGTAATGGGTTAATTAGAGGTAGCTAGTAATGCGTTAATTAGAGGTAGCTAGTAATGGGTTAATTAGAGGTAGCTAGTAATGCGTTAATTAGAGGTAGCTAGTAATGGGTTAATTAGAGGTAGCTAGTAATGGGTTAATTAGAGGTAGCTAGTAATGCGTTAATTAGAGGTAGCTAGTAATGGGTTAATTAGAGGTAGCTAGTAATGCGTTAATTAGAGGTACCTAGTAATGGGTTAATTAGAAAAAAGAAAAACTATTCGAAATAATAAAATGCCTCATATAATGGCTATATGATGATACAATCTAGAGTCAATGGAGACAAGCACAACAGCAGACTAGTGTCTATACAGCGTTGGAACTCCTTTTAATTCAAATGAAAAATCAGTATTCTTCCCACAGAACTAGAATGAGATGAGATGTCTATGATTCTTCCTCCCTGTATGGACAGTTACTATAGCTACCATAACACTGCTATCCACTGCAGCTTGGAAAACACATATTAGTCCTGTTACAATGTTATACACACAGACAATATTTTCTCATCTTAACCATTCCAATTCCTCTAAAAATGGTACTGTTGAATTCTTGATGGTCCCCAATACAGAGACAGTGGTTTAGCAATAGACATGAGAGATCGCGATAGCATCGAGGTAGAGAGAGGAAGAGAGATAGATGAGAGGAGGAGAGGAAAAG
>LR778260.1:565684-622171 GCA_902810595.1 Coregonus sp. 'balchen'
TTCCCCTCAGATTGCACAGACCCACAAAGAATTTGAAAACAAATCCAATCTTGATAAACTCCCATGTGACCCCTCCAGTGACTTATATTGGTAAAGAAGTCTAGCGACAAATTCAGTTACTTTTCAGGCTGCCTTTGGGGAGTTTTGACACTGAGTGCTTCTATGGTTTTAATAGTATTTAGCGAGTTTTCCCACTCAATTTAGCCACAAACTAGAGTGGATAAGCTGTTTGTCAGCAGAAGTCACGGGCCTTCCGAGTGGCGCAGCGGTCTAAGGTACTGCATCGCAGTGCTAGAGGCGTCACTACAGATCCGGGTTCCATCCCGGGCTGTGTTGCTGCCGGCTGCGACCGGGAGACCCATGAGACGGCGAACAATTGGCCCAGCATCGTCCAGGTTAGGGGAGGGTTTGGCCGGCTTGATGTCCTTGTCCCATCGCGCTCTAGCGACTCCTTGTGGCGGCCGGGCGCATGAACGCTGACTTCAGGTTGACAGCTGTATGGTGTTTCCTCCGACACATTGGCGCAGCTGGCTTCCGGGTTAAGCGAGCAGTTTGGCTTGGCGGGTCGTGTTTCGGAGGACGCATGGCTCTCGACCGCAAGCCTCTCCCGAGTCCGTACGGGAGTTGCAGCGATGGGACAAGACTGTAACTACCAATTGAAATTGGGGAGAAAAAAGGGGTAAAAATAGCAGAAGTCACAGCAACGGTGCACACCAGGGGAGAGGGGGCGAAAACGCTACGTCGGTGGCAAAATAAAATCTAGCAACAAATCAAGAAACCAATAGCGATTCTCACTGAAAAATAGTTTGCAACACTGCCTTCTCCCAGCCTCTGCTCCCTCCTGCTTCATCCACTCCTCCTCTGCCGGTCTCCTTGTCAACCCTTCATTCCGCTTCTCCACCATCGGTTGCTCGGCACCCAGGCTCCAGAATCCACTCCTCCCCCCACACATACAACATGCAGACACACAGTCATCTCATTCAAAAACCTCCTCAAAACACACCTGTGCCTTCCCAGTTCCCTATGTATCCCTATGTGTCCCCCCTGTCAGTGGCTTGTACTTGTTCTCTCGAAGGCTGTCCTCCACCTTCGTCCCTCTCCCTACCCACACAAACCGGTGCGCTGGCACATGCTACCATACCGTCATCAGAGTACGCAGCTGAACATTGTATGCTGGAAAACACTGTTATTTTGGAAAGCTTCAAACCGTAACCAGTGCCTGCAACCTGGTTCAGGTTATCAGTCAACCTACCAGGGTAGTTACAAACAGTACAGGAATTAAATCATCAACATGTATTGATCATATCTTTACTAATGCTGCAGAGATTTGTTTGAAAGCAGTATCCAAATCCATCGGATGTAGTGATCACAATATAGTAGCCATATCTAGGAAAACCAAAGTTCCAAAGGCTGGGCCTAATATTGTGTATAAGAGGTCATACAAGAAGTTCTGTAGTGATTCATGTGTTGTTGATGTGAAGAATATTTGTTGGTCCGTGGTGTGTAATGAGGAGCAGACAGACGCTGCACTTGACACATTTATAAAATTGCTAATTCCAATTACTAATAAGAATGCACCCATTAATAAAATTACAGTAAAAACTGTTAAATCCCCATGGATTGATGAGGAATTGAAAAATGGTATGGTTGAGAGGGATGAGGCAAAAGGAAAGGCAAATAAGTCTGGCTGCACAACCGATTGGCAAACGTATTGCAAATGTGACTAAACTGAATAAAAAGAAGAAGAAACTACACTATGAAACAAGGATAAATGACATAAAGAATGATAGTAAAAAGCTTTGGAGCACCTTAAATGAAATGTTGGCAAAAAATGTCTGCTGGAAAAACATATGTGTTATGGCTTTACACCCCCTGCTATAGTGTGGATAAAGAGTTACTTGTCTAACAGAACACAGAGGGTGTTCTTTAATGGAAGCCTCTCCAACATAATCCAGGTAGAATCAGGAATTCCCCAGGGCAGCTGTTTAGGCCCCTTACATTTTTCCATCTTTACTAACGACATGCCACTGGCTTCGAGTAAAGCCAATGTGTCTATGTATGCGGATGACTCAACACTATACACGTCAGCTACTACAGCGACTGAAATGACTGCAACGCTTAACAAAGAGTTGCTGTTAGTTTCGGAATCGGTGGCAAGGAATGAGTTAGTCCTAAATATTTCCAAAACTAAAAGCATTGTATTTGGGTCAAATCATTCACTAAACCCTAAACCTCAACTACATCTCGTAATGAATAATGTAAAAATTGAGCAAGTTGAGGTGACTAAACTGCTTGGAGTAACCCTGGATTGTAAACTGTCATGGTCAAAGCATATTAATACAACAGTAGCTAAGATGGGGAGAAGTATGTCCATAATTAAGCGCTGTTCTACCTTCTTAACAACACTATCAACAAGGCAGGTCCTACAGGCCCTAGTTTTGTCGCACCTAGACCACTGTTCAGTAGTGTGGTCAGGTGCCACAAGGAAGGACTTGGGAAAATTACAGTTGGCTCAGAACAGGGCAGCACGGCTGGCCCTTAAAAGTACACGGAGAGCTAACATTAATGACATTCATGTTAGTCTCTCCTGGCTTAGAGTGGAAGAGAGATGGACTTCATCACTGCTTGTTTTTTTAAGAGGTGTAGACAAGCTGAATGTACCGAGCTGTCTGTTTGGAATGCTGGCACACAGCTCGGACACCCATGCATACCCCACGAGACATGCCACCAGAGGTCTCTTCACAGTCCCCAAGTCCAGAACAGACTACGGGAAACGCACAGTACTACATAGAGCCATGACTACATAGAACTCTATTCCACATCATATAACTCAGTCAAGCAGTAAAATAAGATTTAAAAAACAGATAAAACTACACTTTATGGAACAGCGAAGAGACACAGGCACACACACAGCATTCACAAACATTTTACATTTAAGTCATTTAGCAGACGCTCTTATCCAGAGCGACTTACAGTTAGTGAATACATATATATATTTTATTTTTTCATACTGGTCCCCCATGGGAATTGAACCCACAACCCTGGCGTTGAAAACACCATGCTCTATCAACTGAGCTACATCCCTGCCGGCCATTCCCTCCCCTACCCTGGACAACGCTAGGCCAATTGTGCGCCGCCCATGAGTCTCCCGGTCGCGGCCGGCTGCGACAGAGCCTGGATTCGAACCAGGATCTCTAGTGGCACAGTTAGCACTGTGATGCAGCGCCTTAGACCACTGTGCCACTCAGGAGACTACTCACACATGCTAACACACACACTCTACACACACACATTTTAATATTGTTATTTTGCTGTATTATTGATGTTGTATTGTAAATATGTTATGGTGGAGTAGTGTCTAATAAGGTGTTGTGTTATGGATTGGTTTATTGTATGTAAATTGTGGTTGGACCCCAGGAAGAGTAGCTGCTGCCTTGGCAGCCGCTAATGGGGATCCGTAATAAACACAAATACAAATACAAACCAAACCCTTTCCCCAAACCTCTTCCCAACCCTACCCCCCCCAACCTTTACCCCAATCCTACCCCCCAACCCAAACCCTTACCGCAAACCGTCTTCCCAACCCTACCCTACCATACCCCCAACTCAAACCCTACCCCAAACCCTTCCCAACCCTACCCCTAAACCCACAACAACACCCTTACCCCTTACCCCAAACCTCAAATCCTACCCCCAACCTTACCCCAAACCTCTTCCCAACCCTACCCCCAACCCGAACCCTTATCCCAAACCTCTTCCCAACCCTACCCCCCAACCTTTACCCCAATCCTACCCCCCAACCCAAACCCTTACCGCAAACCTCTTCCCAACCCTACCCTACCATACCCCCAACTCAAACCCTTACCCCAAACCTCTTCCCAACCCTACCCCCTAAACCCACAACAACACCCTTACCCCTTACCCCAAACCTCAAACCCTACCCCCAACCTTTACCCCAAACCTCTTCCCAACCCTACCCCCAACTCAAACCCTTACCCCAAACCTCTTCCCAACCATGCCCCCTAAACCCACAACAACACCCTTACCCCAAACCTCTTTTCAACCTTACCCTACCCCCAACCTTTACCCCAAACCTCTCCCAAACCCTAACCCCCAACCACACCCTTAACCCCAAACCCTGCCCAACCCGACCCCCAAAACCCACAACAACAACCTTACCCCAAACCTCAAACCCTACCCCCAACCTTTACCCCAAACCTCTTCCCAACCCTACCCCCAACCCACACCCTTACCCTAAACCTCTTCCCAACCATGCCCCCTAAACCCACAACAACACCCTTACCCTAAACCTCTTCCCAACCCTACCCCCAAACCACACCCTGACACCAAACCGCTTCCCAAACCCTAACCCCCAAACCCACAACAACACCCTTACCCCAAACCTCTTTTCAACCCTACCCTACCCCCAACCTTTACCCCAAACCTCTTCCCAACCCTACCCCCAACCCACACCCTTACCCTAAACCTCTCCCAACCCTACCCCCAACCCACACCCTTACCCCAAACCTCTTCCCAACCCTACCCCCTAAACCCACAACAACAACCTTACCCCAAACCTCTTCCCAACCCTACCCCCCTAAACCCACAACAACACCCTTACCCCAAACCTCTTTTCAACCCTACCCTACCCCCAACCTTTACCCCAAACCTCTTCCCAACCCTACCCCCAACCCAAACCCTTACCCTAAACCTCTTCCCAACCATGCCCCCTAAACCCACAACAACACCTTTACCCTAAACCTCTTCCCAACCCTACCCCCAACCCACACCCTTACCCTAAACCTCTTCCCAACCCTACCACCCCAACCCCACACCCTTACCCTAAACCTCTTCCCAACCCTACCCCCCAACCCACACCCTTATCCTAAACCGGGTCCGTATCCTCTTCCCAACCCCTCCCTCCTCTTTTTTATCAGTCCTGTTTCCTCTGGTCCTTGGTTTTTAAATTGCGCTTTTAATTGATGCATTTAATTGTATGATTTAATGAAATGCACTTTATTTTATGGCCTACTGATAATGGAGAAGAGAGGAGAAGAAGGAGAGGACAGGTAACCATGCCAGATGTAGTCTGCGTACTGGACTGTGAGGGTGCGTCATCAATAGCACCCTATTCCCTATAGTACAGTACTTTTGACCAGAGCCCTATTGCCCCCCCCCCCCCCCACACTCATCAAAACCATGAACGGTTGACATAGTCACCACCACCACTCACAATCCATCTAGTGTGTTGAGAGTGGAGGTTTAGAGTGGAGCTGGCAGTGGGACTGATTTAAAGTGGTGTCAGACCCAGTCTCTCTCTGACTCAGTCTGGTGGTAAAGTGGTGTCAGACCCAGTCTCTCTCTGACTCAGTCTGGTGGTAAAGTGGTGTCAGTCCCAGTCTCTCTCTGACTCAGTCTGGTGGTAAAGTGGTGTCAGACCCAGTCTCTCTCTGACTCAGTCTGGTGGTGAAGTGGTGTCAGTCCCAGTCTTTCTCTGACTCAGTAAGGTGGTAAAGTGGTGTCAGACCCAGTCTCTCTCTGACTCAGCCTGGTGGTAAAGTGGTGTCAGACCCAGTCTCTCTCTGACTCAGCCTGGTGGTAAAGTGGTGTCAGACCCAGTCTCTCTCTGACTCAGCCTGGTGGTAAAATGGTGTCAGATCCCAGTCTCTCTCTGACTCAGCCTGGTGGTAAAATGGTGTCAGATCCCAGTCTCTCTCTGACTCAGTCTGGTGGTAAAATGGTGTCAGTCCCAGTCTCTCTCTGACTCAGTCTGGTGGTGAAGTGGTGTCAGTCCCAGTCTTTCTCTGACTCAGTAAGTTGGTAAAGTGGTGTCAGACCCAGTCTCTCTCTGACTCAGCCTGGTGGTAAAGTGGTGTCAGACCCAGTCTCTCTCTGACTCAGCCTGGTGGTAAAGTGGTGTCAGACCCAGTCTCTCTCTGACTCAGCCTGGTGGTAAAATTGTGTCAGACCCAGTCTCTCTCTGACTCAGCCTGGTGGTAAATAAGTGTCAGATCCCAGTCTCTCTCTGACTCAGCCTGGTGGTAAAATGGTGTCAGACCCAGTCTCTCTCTGACTCAGTCTGGTGGTAAAGTGGTGTCAGTCCCAGTCTCTCTCTGACTCAGCAGTCGAGCACAGAGAACAAGGGTCCAACGAAGTAATAAAATAGGCTAGCAGTTATAAATCTATCTCTTCCTTCTAGTGTCAGAATGTTTGGAGCTGTTTGAATAGGTTTTCAGTGTGCCGCAGTAAGGTCTTCTCCATCTGTCTCTATGGCTCTTTATTAACATCTGGATATGTGCAGCTGCCACCGCAAGGTTTCCTTTATAGGACAAGGGTTCCTTTATAGGACAAGGGTTCCCTATCTATAGAGGGGTTCCCAGATCTGCTCGTACTATTAGGTTAGCCTTGACTGACTACGGCTTCGCTGATCTCTGCCGAGCCCCGACCCTGACTGACTACGGCTACGCTGTTCTCTGCCAAGCCCCGACGTTCACATATGCTAGCCATTACTCCATACCGTTCACAAAATTGTATAATGTTTGAGGGGAAAAAGGAGTGTTTTTTATTTCCATTCCACTTTTTCCATAACTGTAAAAAAAAAGAAAAAAAAAAAGTGTTTTATGTCTCCCTAGTGACTGGACAAATGACTGCCTCTTTCTCTGAACGTCTCCTAGTGTTCAGGGGTGCTTTAGCAAGACCCCCCCCAAAACAGACACTATCTCTATCTCCTCCTCGCTTCCCCTCCTCCCGCCTGCCACTACCCGCTCTCCGCACTCCTCCCCTCCTCTGTCCTACTCCTCATCTCTTCCTTCCCCCTTCCTCCCCTCCTCCAATAAGCCTCCGCTCCACCTCGCGCACCCTAAGACGACGTACCTCCTCTCCCTAACGACCCCTCCCTCGACACCATAGCCACCAAAACCTCATACCTACAACTCTCCGCCACCTCAAGCATCGCCTCCACCTACCGCTCCCCTCCTCACTCCTCCTCCTACCTCCTCCCCATCCCTCCTCCTCCACCTCCCTCCTCCTCCTCCTCCTCCCTCCTCCTCCACTTACAGGAGCAATTAGGGTTAAGGGCCTTGCTCAAGGGCACATCGACAGATTTTTCACCTAGTCGGCTCGGGGATTAGAACCAGCAACCTTTCGGTTACTGGCACTACGCTCTTAACCACTAAGCTACCTGCCCCCCACTGTACACTGTACTGCATGACTGTAGCGGGTTTACTAACGCATTAGTTCTAGTAGTTCTGTAGACTGTGATGTACTTAGCTAATATAGGGACAAAAATGCAAGCTGTGTGTAGCGGTTATGATATGTGTCACGCCCTGACTCAGGGGACTCTTATATGTTGAGTCAGGGTGTGTATATTCTATGTTGTGTTTTCTATGTTTTGATCTATTATGTGTAGATCTATGTTGGCCAGGGTGGTTCCCAATCAGAGGCAGCTGTCGCTCGTTGTCTCTGATTGGGGGCATACTTAGGCAGCCTATTGGCACTAGTGGGTGGTGGGATCTTGTTCCTGGTAAGGTATGTTGTGTGTGCTACCTTGGACTTCACGTTTCGTTTCGTTTATTGTTTTGTCGAGTGTTTATTGGTTTAATAAACATGTACGTATATCACGCCGCGCCTTGGTCTGTCCTGTCATTAAACGAACGTGACAATATGAAAGTTTTGGCTTGTAAAGGTTTTTTTTCGCATGGTCACAGAAAGCTGATGCGTTGTGCATTGAATTCCACAAGTGAAGGGAAAAGGTGAGAGGAACAGCTGTTTGTATGTGGCTATGAACGTGAACTGTTTGCGTGTGATCAGGGGTCTATTCATTCCACCGATTCTGTTGAAGAACGTTTGTTAATAGAGTCTAAGCCCCTGTCTAAGCCAACACATGGAATTGTTTTAAGGTGGTCATACCAAGGACTATTTAGCTATTTGATTTTGAATTTTAGGCACTAAACTATCTCCATATATACTTCCATTCATTTTTCAAAACTAGTACCAGGGACCTTCGAGATGAGTCTTGTAAGGCTTGTGGGCATCCTAGACGGAGAACATCATCGTGTTCGTGCGTGTCTAATCTTTCAATGGGAGTGGTCATAATAGTTTTGTAGGCCGAAATGTTCGGACGCTGCAGAGGTTTTCGTGACGTCTCATGGTCTGACAAACACTGCTCTAGCTCTGTCACCTTTCACCGCAGATGCTGAAAGGGAGATATCAGAAGATGCGGTGGATTGAGAAGCAGCCCATGCAGATATCTCCATCTTAAACAGACAGATTTTGATGTGGATTTGTTATTATTATGTTAATTCGATTTCCACGGGGGGTGCTGAAATTGTAGGCCAAGGGTTAGAAGCAAACGGGGATAAACATTCCTGAATTTGTCCAATAGAAACTCTCGTTTGCAACTGTTGGACTAAAGGTTACATTCTTGATCAGCTAGATGCAGTATTGGCGGTATTGAATGTCACTGTCTGTCACCTCAAATCTTTCTCTCGACCTGTGTGCACCTACGTTGTAAACTTTCATTCATAGGCTAGGTTGTAGCAACCTCATGATGGGTATAGGGAAAATGTGAGTATCATGTAGTAGCCTAAACCTATCGATGTTACATTGAGCTGGGTGAATGGAATATGAATGACAGTCATCCAATATGATGTAATAGAAATAAGCCATACTCAGTGGCTTCTAAGGTTCGTATATTTCCACCATTCCAACACAGCTGTACCGCTATTCCTTTCTCTAAAGGCATCCTTTCTGAATTAATTACATAGTTACAACTGTATACCTATAAAAAAAATATGTTGATTCAACATACAATTGTAAGGCAACCAGCTGCAATAGAATTGTGAGTCTGCTCAACAAAAAACGTTGTTGAGCGAACTCACAACAATAAATCTGTGTGTGAAAATGTTGTTGAGCTGGTTGCCTTCCACGTTGAATCAACACCTTGTTTTTTCCAGTTTACGTGTAGCTAGTATAGAACAGAACAGAAGTTGCTCAGTAATACTGAATGAACACATTCACATTTTTGAGTTAGATTGTCTGATTCTTCTTAAACACAGCCAACCATGTTAGTTGTACTCAGTAGAGGTCCAGAGAGGAATCTTAAATCTCCATCACAGTGACTGAATGTACCTCCCAGCCAGCAACTGAAAACACTAATACACTGTGAGAGATGAGGAAATACATCATAGCCTGCCTTCTCTTGAGAGCCCGGTCTGCCTACGGCGGCCTTTCTCAATAGCAAGGCTATGCTCACTGAGTCGGTACATAGTCAAAGCTTTCCTTAATTTTGGGTCAGTCACAGTGGTCAGGTATTCTGCCGCTGTGTACTCTCTGTTTAGGGCCAAATAGCATTCTAGTTTGCTCTGTTTTTTGGTAAATTCTTTCCAATGTGTCAAGTAATTCTCTTTTTGTTTTCTCATGATTTGGTTGGGTCTAATTGTGTTGCTGTCCTGGGGCTCTGTGGGGTCTGTTTGTGTTTGTGAACAGAGCCCCAGGACCAGCTTACTTAGGGGACTCTTCTCCAGGTTCATCTCTCTGTAGGTGATGACTTTGTTATGGAAGGTTTGAGAATCATTTCCTTTTAGGTGGTTATAGAATTAATGTCTCTTTCTGGATTTTGATAATTAGCGGGTATCGATCTAATTCTGCTCTGCATGCATTATTTGGTGTTTTACGTTGTACAAAGAGGATATTTTTGCAGAATTCTGCATGCAGAGTCTCAATTTGTCCCATTTTGTTGATTCTTGGTTGGTTAGTGGACCCCGGACCTCACAACCATAAAGGGCAATGGGTTCTCTCTCTTGCTCCCTCTCTCTCGTTCTCTCTCTCTCTCATTCTCTCTCTCTCTCTCTCTCTCTGTCTCATTCTCTCTCTCTCTCTCTCTCGTTCTCTCTCTCTCTCTCTCTCGTTCTGTCTCTCTCTCTCTCTCGTTCTCTCTCTCTCTCATTCTCTCTCTCTCCCCCATTCTCTCTCCTCAATCACTATTCAAGTCATACAGATGACATGTGTTTTTCTTCTGCTCCCTTCTAAATTAAAACTCATTTTATACACATATTATTTAGTATATGTAAAGACAAGATTACACTGAGAATAGTCTGATGCACTCAGAAAAATGTTCCCTTATAGAACAAAACATTTAAAAACATTTTTATATCGCTTCATTCACATATGGAACCCCTAAACGTTCTATATAGAACCCTTTTATAATAGGGTTATATGATCAGAACTCTAGAGGTTCTTCTTCTCTGAACCAAAATGGTTCCATATAGAACCCTGCTTGGTGCCAATTTATGAATTATGGCTACTACTATTAAATAGTAATATTTTTTAGCTAAGAATATAATTTCATAAACACTTAAAAATTGACAAAAGAATACCAGCATAGTTTTTAGAATTTATTGTCGTTATATGCAAACATAGTTTGTTAATATGCACTGGTGGCCAATATAACTTTTTCTGTTTCTTTACATCGAACAACAAAAAATGTGTCTTCTGCTCTGTTCTCAAATTCCCAAACCTCCCACATAGAGTTGAGACCAGCACAGGTTCAAGCTGCAGTGCAGAGCCCTGGATGGAGAGCATGTTGTGGGGTTAAGGGCCTTGCTCAAGGGCCCAACGGTAGGGGAATGATTTGAGGATGTGAACCCAGCAGCCCTCCAATTGACAGATCAATTCAGCCCATTTTCTTCAGCTCCAGCCCGGGATTTGAACCGGACACCTTTCGGCCACAGGTCCAAGTCCTTAGCTGCTGAGCTACCTACCGCCAGGACAGACTGGGTCCAAAATTTTAAAAAAGGAGCAAAAACTGAAATAAGCATGAATGAATCTGCCAAAATGAAGACTAAATGACAAGAAATAAGTATGAATTAATCTGCCAAAATGAAGACTGCAGTCATACACTGAGTGTACAAAACATTAGGAACAGCTTCCTAATATTAAGTTGAACCCCTTTTGCCCTCAGAACAGCCTCAATTCGTCGGGGCATGGACTCTACAAGGTGTCGAAAGCGTTCCACAGGGATGCTGGCCCATGTTGACTCCAATGCTTCTCACAGTTGTGTCAAATTGGCTGGATGTCCTTTTGGTGGGTGGACCATTATTCATACGGAAAACTGTTGAGCTTGTAAAACCCAGCAACGTGATACCGGCAGATATTTGCTTGACCACCACTTCCCTAACTGTGAGACCGGCAGTTATTTGCATAACAGTTACCGGCTCAAAATGTAATGAAAACCACAGCCCTAGGCATGAGTCCACAGAGTGATCCTAAATCTCTTTCACAGTGGCTGTGTCTCACATGGACACTATTGACCCTGGTCAAAAGTAGTGCACTATATAGGGAATAGGGTGCCATTCTCTGGTCTAAAGTAGTGCACTATATAGGGAATAGGGTGCCATTCTCTGGTCTAAAGTAGTGCACTATATAGGGAATAGGGTGCCATTCTCTGGTCTAAAGTAGTGCACTATATAGGGAATAGGGTGCCATTCTCTGGTCTAAAGTAGTACACTATATAGGGAATAGGGTGCCATTTGGGACACGGTCAGCAGCTGAAGGTTCTCATCCACTCTGAGCGATGAGGAAACACATCCACACATTCTGTCCCAAATGACACCCTATTCTCTTTATAGTGCACTACTTTAGACCAGGGTCCATGCATAGTAGTGCACTATATAGGGAATAGGGTGCACAAACACAAAACACACATACACACTGTACTGTTGTTTACACACCATCCCAACACGCTCGGTATCTCGCCTTGATTTCAGACTGACAGCTTCTCCCATGTGGCGCTAGCTAGGGTGTGTGTGTGTGTGTTTTGTGTGTGTGTGTTTTGTGTGTGTGTGTGTGTGTGTGTGTGTGTGTGTCTGTGTGTGTAGCAACTGTCATCAAAATTGTTTAACAAAAACATGTTTTAAAATATTCTAATAAACGCACCAGTTGGATAATGGATGAAGATACTACAAACTGTTAGAATGTTATAATCCATCAGATATTGAATGAATGACATAAACCATTTTACTGATAAACAATGAATGTTCAGGGATTACATTTATTATAAAATGGCACCTTTTCTTCTTACACTCATTTATACATTTTCTTATTGGTGTTTTTGTTATATATTTTGTGTTAAAATAAAGCAAATGATATGTGCCTAATTTGCTCTGTCTAACCTACCTTCACTCACCTGCGCTGTCTAGACTGCCTCATTAATTACTGTTGTTGTCACGTTCTGTTGCATAATTCAACAAGTGTGTCAATAGCAGGATACCCTCAGATTAAAAACCACCAGGCTTGGTTCTAAATTACACCTACAGTGAGGGAAAAAAGTATTTGATCCCCTGCTGATTTTGTACGTTTGCCCACTGACAAAGAAATGATCAGTCTATAATTTTAATGGTAGGTTTATTTGAACAGTGAGAGACAGAATAACAACAACAAAATCCAGAAAAACGCATGTCGAAAATGTTATAAATTAATTTGCATTTTAATGAGGGAAATAAGTATTTGACCCCCTCTCAATCAGAAAGATTTCTGGCTCCCAGGTGTCTTTTATACAGGTAACGAGCTGAGATTAGGAGCAAACTCTTAAAGGGAGTGCTCCTAATCTCAATTTGTTACCTGTATAAAAGACACCTGTCCACAGAAGCAATCAATCAATCAATCAGATTCCAAATTCTCCACCATGACCAAGACCAAAGAGCTCTCCAGGGATGTCAGGGACAAGATTGTAGACCTACACAATGCTGGAATGGGCTACAAGACCATCGCCAAGCAGCTTGGTGAGAAGGTGTCAACAGTTGGTGTGATTATTCGCAAATGAAAGAAACACAAAATAACTGTCAATCTCCCTCGGCCTGGGGCTCCATGCAAGATCTCACCTCGTGGAGTTGCAATGATCATGAGAATGGTAAGGAATCAGCCCAGAACTACACGGGAGGATCTTGTCAATGATCTCAAGGCAGCTGGGACCATAGTCACCAAGAAAACAATTGGTAACACACTACGCCGTGAAGGACTGAAATCCTGCAGCGCCCGCAAGGTCCCCCTGCTCAAGAAAGCACATATACAGGGCCGTCTGAAGTTTGCCAATGAACATCTGAATGATTCAGAGGAGAACTGGGTGAAAGTGTTGTGGTCAGATGAGACCAAAATGGAGCTCTTTGGCATCAACTCAACTCGCCGTGTTTGGAGGAGGAGGAATGCTGCCTATGACCCCAAGAACACCATCCTCACCGTCAAACATCGAGGTGGAAACATTATGCTTTGGGGGTGTTTTCTGCTAAGGGGACAGGACAACTTCACCGCATCAAAGGGACGATGGACGGGGCCATGTACCGTCAAATCTTGGGTGAGAACCTCCTTCCCTCAGCCAGGGCATTGAAAATGGGTCGTGGATGGGTATTCCAGCATGAAAATGACCCAAAACACACGGCCAAGGCAACAAAGGAGCGGCTCAAGAAGAAGCACATTAAGGTCCTGGAGTGGTCTAGCCAGTGTCAAGACCTTAATCCTACAGAAAATCTGTGGATGAAGCTGAAGGTTCGAGTTGCCAAACGTCAGCCTCGAAACCTTAATGACTTGGAGAATATCTGCAAAGAGGAGTGGGACAAAATCCCTCCTGAGATGTGTGCAAACCTGGTGGCCAACTACAAGAAACGTCTGACCTCTGATTGCCAACAAGGGTTTTGCCACCAAGTACTAAGTCATGTTTTGCAGAGGGGTCAAATACTTATTTCCCTCATTAAAATGCAAATCAATTTATAACATTTTTGACATGCGTTTTTCAGGATTTTGTTGTTGTTATTCTGTCTCTCACTGTTCACATAAACCTACCATTAAAATTATAGACTGATCATGTCTTTGTCAGTGGGCAAACATACAAAATCAGCATGGGATCAAATACTTTTTTCCCTCACTGTATCTAAGCATACACTTGATTCTAGATTACACCTATCTAAACATACGCTTGATTCTAGATTACACCTGTCTAAACATTCGCTTGGCTCTAGATTACACCTGTCTAAACATACACTTGGCTCTAGATTACACCTGTCTAAACATACTTGACATTGTTTGCCAGATCAGACATAATAGCACTATAATCCCAGTGTTCATTTTCAGAAGTTGCTTTCATTTCAGTGCATCTAATTTGTAAACACTTCAACTGTCTTTCAATTCCACAAAAAATGTTCACCCATCAACGAGAAATGAAACATGAAACAGTCGCAGCAGTAAAATGAAAGCAATCAATCCAGTGAGATTTAAGTGACAAGTGGAATAGATGGCTGAAAAAGACAGCTCCTCGGGTGGGCGGGGCATGCGCTGCTGGTGTGTTGACGGTGGTGGGAGGGAGAGGGGAGACTGTTAGATTTATAAACATCAAATTGCAGCTGCACCGTAGTGTTTGATCCCTCTGTCAATTATTATTTGGACAACTGAATACTGCCAGGGAGGAAATAGGCCATTAAGATCACATCTTTAATGCGCTGCCAAAGTTCTCTGCATATTCCTCAAGCTTCCAACTTCTTACACTGTGTCAAAACCAAACGGAAGGAGACTAACACAATAACACATCTGAAGACAAGGGAGGAGGGAGGAGGAGGAGGAGGAGGGAGGAGGATGTAGGAGGAGGAGGTAGGAGGAGGAGGGAGGTGGAGGAGGAGGTAGGAGGAGGAGGGAGGAGGAGGAGGGAGGAGGAGGAGGAGGAGGTAGGAGGAGGAGGGAGGAGGAGGAGGGAGGTGGAGGAGGAGGAGGTAGGAGGAGGAGGGAGGAGGAGGGAGGAGGAGGAGGGAGGTGGAGGAGGAGGTAGGAGGAGGAGGTAGGAGGAGGAGGGAGGTAGGAGGAGGAGGGAGGAGGAGGAGGAGGAGGTAGGAGGAGGAGGGAGGAGGAGGAGGGAGGTGGAGGAGGAGGAGGTAGGAGGAGGAGGGAGGAGGAGGGAGGTGGAGGAGGAGGAGGTAGGAGGAGGAGGGAGGTGGAGGAGGAGGTAGGAGGAGGAGGGAGGGAGGAGGGAGGAGGAGGGAGGGAGGGGAGGAGGGAGGAGGAGGAGGAGGGAGGGGAGGAGGAGGAGGAGGAGGAGGAGGAGGAGGAGGAGGAGGAGGAGGGAGGAGGAGGTAGGAGGAGGAGGGAGGAGGAGGAGGGAGGAGGAGGAGGGAGGTGGAGGAGGAGGAGGAGGAGGAGGAGGGAGGAGGAGGAGGGAGGTGGATGTAGGAGGAGGAGGTAGGAGGAGGAGGGAGGTGGAGGAGGAGGTAGGAGGAGGAGGGAGGAGGAGGAGGAGGGAGGTGGAGGAGGAGGAGGAGGAGGAGGGAGGAGGAGGAGGGAGGTGGAGGAGGAGGTAGGAGGAGGAGGGAGGAGGAGGAGGGATAAGAGCGTCTGCTAAATGACTAAAATTTAAATGTAAATGTACAGTCAGCAAGCAGTTTAGCAGTTACACCGACGGGCCCCGTTGGCATTAAATTAGTCAAACCAAACGCTTACCTTGACATGGAAGAGTTCCAGTGTTGGATAGTCACAGCCAGCTAACTAACATAGCATCCCTCTGTTTGAGCAGGGTGTTTCAGTAGGCTAATCTAGCTAGCTGCATTTGCAACCTGTGAAAATAATATGAAATATAGCTAGCTCTCTCTCGCTCTTGCTCCTCCTTAATTTCTGAAGAAATTAATTTGTTAAAAACTGTTCAACTATTGTCTTTCTCTCTCTTTGAGTCAACTACTCACCACATTTTATGCACTGCAGTGCTAGCTAGCTGTAGCTTATGCTTTCAGTACTAGATTCATTCTCTGATCCTTTGATTGGGTGGACAACATGTCAGTTCATGCTGAAAAAGCTCTGATAGGTTGGAGGATGTCCTCCGGAAGTTGTCATAATCACTGTGTAAGTCTATGGAAAGGGGTGAGAATCACAAGCATCCTAGGTTTTGTATTGAAGTCAATGTACCCAGAGGAGGACGGAAGCTAGCTGTCCTCCCTGCTACACCATGGTGCTACCCTACAGAGTGCTGTTGAGGCTAGTGTAGACCTTCATTGCAAAACAGTGTTTTAATCAATTATTTGGTGACGTGAATTTATTTTATCTAAAAAAAAAATGTTTTTAATTTTTCACTATTTTTATTTTTATGAACTTCACTGAGGAGGATGGTCCTCCCTTTCCTCCTCTGAGGAGCCTCCACTGGTCTAAAGTGATACTAGTCAACCACATATGCTGAGCGTGTTATGTTAGGAGTCGGACATGAGGAGCCTCCACTGGTCTAGAGTGATACTAGCTGAGCGTGTTATGTTAGGAGTCGGACATGAGGAGCCTCCACTGGTCTAGAGTGATACTAGCTGAGCGTGTTATGTTAGGAGTCAGACATGAGGAGCCTCCACTGGTCTAGAGTGATACTAGTCAACCACATATGCTGAGCGTGTTATGTTAGGAGTCGGACATGAGGAGCCTCCACTGGTCTAGAGTGATACTAGCTGAGCGTGTTATGTTAGGAGTCAGACATGAGGAGCCTCCACTGGTCTAGAGTGATACTAGTCAACCACATATGCTGAGCGTGTTATGTTAGGAGTCGGACATGAGGAGCCTCCACTGGTCTAGAGTGATACTAGCTGAGCGTGTTATGTTAGGAGTCAGACATGAGGAGCCTCCACTGGTCTAGAGTGATACTAGTCAACCACATATGCTGAGCGTGTTATGTTAGGAGTCGGACATGAGGAGCCTCCACTGGTCTAGAGTGATACTAGCTGAGCGTGTTATGTTAGGAGTCGGACATGAAGAGCCTCCACTGGTCTAGAGTGATACTAGCTGAGCGTGTTATGTTAGGAGTCGGACATGAGGAGCCTCCACTGGTCTAGAGTGATACTAGCTGACCGTGTTATGTTAGGAGTCGGACATGAGGAGCCTCCACTGGTCTAGAGTGATACTAGCTGAGCGTGTTATGTTAGGAGTCGGACATGAGGAGCCTCCACTGGTCTAGAGTGATACTAGCTGAGCGTGTAGACCAGTGGAGGCTCCTCCTATGTTAGGAGTCAGACATGAGGACATGAGGTGATAGTGATTCAGGAGGATCAACATAACTTCACCATAAGCATGGCTACATGGGGCTGACACACTTTGATTTGGTTCTCTCCTTATCTCTCTGTCTCACTCTCTCTGTCTCACTCTATCTGTCTCACTCTCTCTGTCTCACTCTCTCTGTCTCACTCTCTCTGTCTCACTCTCTCTGTCTCACTCTCTCTGTATCACTCTCTCTGTCTCACTCTCTCTGTCTCACTTGATCTGTCTCACTCTCTCTGTCTCACTCTCTCTGTCTCACTCTCTCTGTCTCACTCTCTCTGTCTCACTCGATCTGTCTCACTCTCTCTGTCTCACTCTCTCTGTCTCACTCTCTCTGTCTCACTCTCTCTGTCTCACTCTCTCTGTCTCACTCTCTCTTTCTCACTCTATCTGTCTCACTCTCTCTGTCTCACTCTCTCTTTCTCACTCTCTCTGTCACTCCCTCTCATCTCTCACCCTAGCGGTGACACTAACTTTATTTAACATATTTCACACAAACACACCCACCCACAGGGGTCAGACAGACAGGGGTCAGACAGGGGTAAGACATGGGCCTGAGGAAGCCAGATAGGGCCCTAGTACTGGAGCGCCCTCTCATAAATGCTTCTGACTTTCATTACCTGAGGAGCAAAACATCCTGAACACACACACAAACACACACTGAATGGAAGGAACTGTGGGTCAGAGATAGCCCTTTGTCATTAACCATAGGAACCAGCAGGACGGACAGGGTCCACTCGGTGCCCCCCGGTACAGCAGGATGTAGCTACAGCGGACTGGACCCACCAGATATCCCTCTGGTTTAGTTCACAGTTCACACACTCTCTCTCTCTCTGTGCTATCTCTGGCCAGCCTGTGGTTCCGTCCATTCAGTATCCATTGTGTTGTAACAGGGCTGTGTTCAGGACTCAGGAATCACTGGTTCCTGTTGCTGCTACTGTTCTCTCTCTCTCTCTCTCTCTCTCTGTCTCTCTCTCTCTCTCTCTCCCTCTCTCTGTCTCTCTCTCTCTCTCTCTCTCTCTCTCTCCCTCTCTCTCTCTCTCTCTCTCTCTCTCTCTCTCTCTCTCTCTCTCTCTCTCTCCCTCTGCTCTCTCCCTCTCTCTATCTCTCTCTCTCTCAATTTCAATTCAATTTCAATTTAATTTAAGGGCTTTATTGGCATGGGAAACGTGTGTTAACATTGCCAAAGCAAGTGAAGTAGATAGTAAACAAAAGTGAAATAAACAATAAATATTAACAGTAAACATTACACTCAGAAGTTTCAAAAGAATAAAGACATTTCAAATGTCATATTATGTATATATACAGTGTTGTAACAATGTGCAAATAGTTAAAGTACAAATGGGAAAATAAATAAACATAAATATGGGTTGTATTTACAATGGTGTTTGTTCTTCACTGGTTGCCCTTTTCTTGTGGCAACAGGTCACAAATCTTGCAGCTGTGATGGCACACTGTGGTTTTTCACCCAGTAGATAAGGGAGTTTATCAAAATTGGGTTTGTTTTCGAATTCTTTGTGGATCGCTGTAATCTGAGGGAAATATGTGTCTCTAATATGGTCATACATTTGGCAGGAGGTTAGGAAGTGCAGCTCAGTTTCCACCTCATTTTGTGGGCAGTGTGCACATAGCCTGTCTTCTCTTGAGAGCCAGGTCTGCCTACGGCGGCCTTTCTCAATAGCAAGGCTATGCTCACTGAGTCTGTACATAGTCAAAGCTTTCCTTAAGTTTGGGTCAGTCACAGTGGTCAAGTATTCTGCCACTGTGTACTCTCTGTTTAGGGCCAAATAGCATTCTAGTTTGCTCTGTTTTTTTGTTTGTTCTTTCCAATGTGTCAAGTAATTCTCTTTTTGTTTTCTCATGATTTGGTTGAGTCTAGTTGTGTTGTTGTTGTTGTTGTCCTGGGGCTGTGTGGGGTCTGTTTGTGTTTGTGAACAGAGCCCCAGGACAAGCTTACTTAGGGGACTCTTCTCCAAGTTCATCTCTCTGTAGGTGATGGCTTTGTTATGGAAGGTTTGGGAATCGCTTCCTTTTAAGTGGTTATAGAATTTAACAGCTCTTTTCTGGATTTTGATAATTAGCGGGTATTGGCCTAATTCTGCTCTGCAGGCATTATTTGGTGTTTTACGTTGTACACGGAGGATGTTTTTGCAGAATTCTGCATGCAGAGTCTCAATTTGGTGTTTGTCCCATTTTGTGAATTCTTGGTTGGTGAGCGGACCCCAGACCTCAGAACCATAAAGGGCAATGGGTTCTATAACTGATTCAAGTATTTTTAGCCAGATCCTAATTGGTATGTCAAATTTTATGTTCCTTTTGATGGCATAGAAGGCCCTTCTTGCCTTGTCTCTCAGATTGTTCACAGCTTTGTGGAAGTTACCTGTGGCGCTGATGTTTAGGCCGAGGTATGTATAGTTTTTTGTGTGCTCTAGGGCAACGGTGTCTAGATGGAATTTGTATTTGTGGTCCTGGCAACTGGACCTTTTTTGGAACACCATTATTTTTGTCTTACTGAGATTTACTGTCAGGGCCCAGGTCTGACAGAATCTGTGCAGAAGATCTAGGTGCTGCTGTAGGCCCTCCTTGGTTGGTGACAGAAGCACCAGATTGTCAGCAAACAGAAGACATTTGACTTCAGATTCTAGTAGGGTGAGGCCGGGTGCTGCAGACTGTTCTAGTGCCCTCGCCAATTCGTTGATATATATGTTGAAGAGGGTGGGGCTTAAACTGCATCCCTGTCTCACCCCACGGCCCTGTGGAAAGAAATGTGTGTGTTTTTTGCCAATTTTAACCGCACACTTGTTGTTTGTGTACATGGATTTTATAATGTCGTATGTTTTTCCCCCAACCCCACTTTCCATCAATTTGTATAGCAGACCCTCATGCCAAATTGAGTCAAAAGCTTTTTTGAAATCAACAAAGCATGAGAAGACTTTGCCTTTGTTTTGGTTTGTTTGTTTGTCAATTAGGGTGTGCAGGGTGAATACGTGGTCTGTCGTACGGTAATTTGGTAAAAAGCCAATTTGACATTTGCTCAGTACATTGTTTTCACTGAGGAAATGAACTAGTCTGCTGTTAATGATAATGCAGAGGATTTTCCCAAGGTTGCTGTTGACGCATATCCCACGGTAGTTATTGGGGTCAAATTTGTCTCCACTTTTGTGGATTGGGGTGATCAGTCCTTGGTTCCAGATGTTGGGGAAGATGCCAGAGCCAAGGATGATGTTAAAGAGTTTAAGTATAGCTAATTGAAATTTGTGGTCTGTATATTTTATCATTTCATTGAGGATACCATCAACACCACAGGACTTTTTGGGTTGGAGGGTTTGTATTTTATCCTGTAGTTCATTCAATGTAGTTCTCTCTCTCTCTCTCTCTCTCTATTTTATCCTGTAGTTCATTCAATGTAGTTCTCTCTCTCTCTCTCTCTCTCTCTCTCTCTCTCTCTCTCTCTCTCTCTCTCTCTCTCTCTCTCTCTCTTCCTCTGCTTTCTCTCAACATGGAAGGTAGAGGCAGAGATGCACTTTCTCTACTGTGTTAGATATTCCTCACCAAGAGATACATTATTGTCAGAAATTACTAAATTTATTCAAAAAGTAATCTTATTAAACATAAAGAAAAAAAATACTCAAAAGAGCGAAGGAGCAACGGCTCCTCTTGCAGCCAAATATGTATTTGCCTGCCATAGCCTGAGGGACACTGGATAATAACATCTGCATAGTAAGCAGTAATTTACTTGAATTATTATCATAAATAGTAGTGGTATGGGTAGTAGGGGTGATGGTAATGATAGCAGTTTAATGATGGTGGTGGTGGTAGTAGTAGTAATGCTGATGGTAGTAGGGGTGATGGTAATGATAGCAGTTTAATGATGGTGGTGGTAGTAGTAGTAGTAATGATGATGGTAGTAGGGGTGATGGTAATGATAGCAGTTTAATGATGGTGGTGGTAGTAGTAGTAGTAATGATGATGGTAGTTGTAGTACTGATGTAATGGTAAGGATTACAGTTAGTTATAAGTTAGTTATAGTTTTAGTAGGTAGAGATAATAGAAGTAGAAATGCTACCAGTGGTAATGGTAGTAGTAGAGATAGTTGTAGTATTAGTGTTAATAATAGATGTGGTAGCATTCATTTTAGTAGTAATAATAGTAGCATGTTCATTTTAGTAGTAATAATAGTAATATGTTCATTTTAGTAGTAATAATAGTAGCATGTTCATTTTAGTAGTAATAATAGTAGCATGTTCATTTTAGTAGTAATAATAGTAGCATGTTCATTTTAGTAGTAATAATAGTAGCATGTTCATTTTAGTAGTAATAATAGTAGCATGTTCATTTTAGTAGTAATAATAGTAGCATGTTCATTTTAGTAGTAATAATAGTAGCATGTTCATTTTAGTAGTAATAATAGTAGCATGTTCATTTTAGTAGTAATAATAGTAGCATGTTCATTTTAGTAGTAATAATAGTAGCATGTTCATTTTAGTAGTAATAATATACTTTTATCTTCCTTATTATTTATTCTATTTCCAATATTGACTGTTACCATTTTAATGTAGTTATTTCTATGATTTATGCATTTATTGTATTATTATTTATTACCATTTTATATTATTATGGCCGGGGGACTGATACACTCTCAGGGAGAAGAGGAGCCTTTTCTTTCTCTTTCTCTCTACTCTCTCTCTCTACAGCCAGGCACACACACACACACAGCGTCATACCCCCAGATAGTGCTTTTAGCCTGTGTGACCAGAGGGCAAAGGAGCTCAGTGTTACAGCCTTAGCATTTCAACAAAAGCTGTCCCCTACCGTCCCTCCCTCCCCCCTCCTTCACCTGTAAATCGTTCACAATTCTTGAGCTCAATCAGGAAGTATTAGTGATGCACTCAATTCGGAAGTGGTCAGATTAAGTGCATGCTAAGCGACAGGACATTTTCACTAGCACAGACTGGAATATGTTCTGGGATTCATCTGATAACATTTTATCGGAGTTTACCACATCAGTCACCGGTTTCATTAATAAGTGCATCGACCACGTCATCCCCACAGTGACTGTACGTACATATCCCAACCAGAAGCCATGGATTACAGGCAACATCTGCACTGAGCTAAAGGCTAGAGCTGCAACTTTCAAGGAGCGGGACACCAATCCGGACACTTATAAGAAATCCCACCACGACCTCCGACGAGCCATCCAACAGGCAAAGCGTCAGTACAGACTATAATCGAATCCTACTACGCTTGCTCTGACGCTCGTCGGATGTGGCAGGGCTTGCAATTTATTACGGATTACAAAGGGAAATCCAGCTGCTAGCTGCAAAGTGACGCGAGCCTACGAGACGATCTAAATACCTTCTATGCTCGCTTCGAGGCAAGCAATACTGAACACAAGATGACACAATCTCTATTGCACTCCACACTGCCCTCACCCACCTGGACAAAATGAATACCTACAGCATGTAAGAATGCTGTTCATTGACTACAGCTCAGCATTCAACACATATAGTCCCTTCCAAACTCATCACCAAGCTGGGGACCTTGGGACTGAACACCTCCCTCTGCAACTGGATTCCTGACGGGCCGCCCCCAGGTGGTGACGGTAGGCAACAACCCATCTGCCACGCTGACCATCAACACAAGGGCCTCTCAGGGGCTACTTAGTCCCCTCCTATCCTCCATGTTCACCCACGACTCCAACACCATCATCAAGTTTGCTCACAAAACGCCAGACGACAATGACACAGCCTATAACGAGGAGGTCAGAGACCTGGCAGTGTGGTGCCAGGACAACAACCTCTCCCAACCGCTCCCTCAACGTCAGCAAGACAACGGAGCTGATCGTGGACTACAGGTAACGAAGGGACGAGCACGCCCCCATCCACATCGACGGGGCTGTAGTGGAGCGAGTCGAGAGCTTTAAGTTCCTCGGTGTCCACATCACTAAGGAATTATCATGGTCCACACACACCCACACAGTTGCGAAGACAGCACGACAGCGCCTCTTCCACATCAGGAGGCTGAAAAGATTTGCCATGGGTCAAGATGGCTAAAAAGCTAATCAAATGGCTACCCAGATTACCTGCATTAACAGCTTTTTGTACTAAATCTCATGTACTGATTTTATGTACACACACTGGACTCTACCAACACACTCACACATACTTACGCTGACACCCCAACACACACACACACACACACACACACAAACACACACACACTACATACGTCCACACACACACATAAACATGAGCACACATGCATATCGATGCCACACACTCATTTACATAAGTATTCACACCCCTTAGTCAATCACCTTTGGTAGCGATTACAGCTGTGAGTCTTTCTGAGAAAGTCTCTAAGAGCTTTCCACACCTGGATTTTACAATATTTGCCCATTATTCTTTAAAAAAAATATTCAAGCTCTGTTAAGTTGTTTGTTGATCATTACTAGACAGACATTTTCAGGTCTTGATTTTCAAGCCAATTTAAGTCCAAACTGTAACTAGGCCACTCAGGAACACTCCATTTCGTTTTGGCAAGCAACTCCAGTGTACAGTTGGTCTTGTGTTTTAGGTTATTGTCCTGCTGAAAAGTGAATGTGTCTCCCAGCGTCTGTTGGAAAGCAGACTGAATCAGGTTTTCGTCTAGGACTTTGCCTGAGCTTAGCTCTACTCCGTTTTTATCCCTAAAAAACTCCCGATGCCGATGACAAGCAACACCCAGAACATGATGCAGCCACCACCATGCTTGAAAATATGAAGAGTGGTACTCTGTGATGTGTTTGCCACAAACATATAACACTTTGTATTAAGGACAAAAAAGTTAATTTCCTCGCCACATTTTTTTGCAGTATTACTTAAATGCCTTGTTGCAAACAGGAAGCACAATTAAGCTAGTTATCTAGGATAACCATCGAACTCAATGTTCTATCACTCACTCATGGTCAATGAACTTCTATCTAGGTATTCAACCACAATTTCATGTAGCTAGCTCACTGGTCACTACACAAAACAAATCAAAGCATGAATTGCGTTAATAGTTTAAGATAAGCAACACCTCGATCAGCCCGACAACGTTATTAAACCAATGTTGCATGATAAATTCTGCAGTCAAACTTTTTCCATGATATAATCAAATTGTTAGTGGATATGTGTGCAACAACAGTTCAACATTCACCCTTTCCTACTATTTTTGTAAAGTCTACACATACAATTGGATGCATACGTTGGATTTCACAGAACACAGAACGCACTGCAACATTCAACGCAATGCTGCAAGGCGAACTTAGCGATCCATTGGAACTAAATGTGCGTCTGGTGTACCAAAAACGCAATGACGCTGTCGGTCTGATCGAGGAGTTAGGTTATTGATAGGGTTACGTAGGGTTACGCAGCTAACGGTAGCTAAAAAAACACTAACTAGATGTTAGCTAACTGTTAGCTAGCTAGCTAGCTACATGCATAGTTAAGAGCTAGCTTAGTTATGTTATGAAAACTTTGAGAAAACTGGATTTTAATGTATTTGAAGAATGTGTGAAAGGGTTTCCTATTGCAATGGCAATATATGTGGTACGAAGTATTCATTTTCAGCTTTCTTTAGCGGTGTCACTGAATTGTAACAGTGTGGTGTCACTGCATTGTAATGTATTCTATTCTGGTGTCTGTTCTCTACTTAGCAATATCTTTCAGAGAAAGTAATGCATCTGCTGCATCCAGGCGTGGAGGGGGAGACCTGAGGGAGGCTGCATCCAGGGGTGGAGGGGAAGACCTGAGGGAGGCTGCATCCAGGGGTGGAGGGGGAGATCTGAGGGAGGCTGCATCCAGGGGTGGAGGGGAGACCTGAGGGAGGCTGCAACCAGGGGTGGAGGGGGAGACCTGAGGGAGGCTGCAGAAACAAACGTTAATACAAAAGTAAACTTCTTGGCAGGGAAAATACACATTTTATTTTTTTAAATACGTTGAAGTTCCTTTGTTGTTGTTGTTGTTGTTGTTGTAATTCATTCTTTACAGTCATGTCTTTTTCATCGTATTTTAAATAACTTGTAGAAAATACACCATCCTGTGTCACCTTACCTGGACTAAGAAATTACACTTTATGACACTGTCAAGAAGCGTTATGACCACCATAATCACATAAACCAGATAGGCCTATCATGTACAGTACTCATGTCAGTCATCAGTCACAAAGGCTATGTCTATACTTGACACTTACATGCGACTTCTGCTATCAGAATACGAAGATCACATTGAAAAGACGGGTCTAGACATACAGAAGATGGCGCAGGAGGGGATGGCTGCCGTTTTATGGACTCTTAACCAACCGTGCTATTTTGTGTGTTTTTTCGCATTGTTTGTAACTTATTTTGTACATAATGTGTCTGCTACCGTCTCTTATGACTGAAAATAGCTTCTGGACATCAGAACAGCGATTACTCACCTTGCACTGGACAAATAATTTTTCTTTCATGAGTCGGACGAGAGGGATTTACTCCAGACACCCGACAGGGCCCTCATCCCCGTCATTCGCAGTAGAAAGAAAAGGAGATATCGCGGAAGGAGATCGGGGTGCTTGGTAAGGATTCAGCGACGAGTGGCTAATCTGCCTTTGCCATCGATACTATTGGCCAATTTACAATCGCTTGATAATAAAGTGGACAAACTACAGGCACGAATATCCTACCAACGGGACATTAAAAACAGTAATATCTTATGTTTCACCGAGTCGTGGCTGAACGATGACATGAATAACATACAGCTGGCGGGTTATACACTGTATCAGCAGGATGGAACAGCAGCCTCTGGTAAAACAAGGGGTGGCGGTCTGTGTATATTTGTAAACAACAGCTGGTGCACGATATCTAAGGAAGTCTCAAGGTTTTGCTCGCCTGAGGTAGAGTATCTCATGATAAGCTGTAGACCACACTATCTACAGTTGAAGTCGGAAGTTTACATACACTTAGGTTGGAGTCATTAAAGCTCGTTTTTCAACCACTCCACACATTTCTTGTTAACAAACTATAGTTTTGGCAAGTCGGTTAGGACATCTACTTTGTGCATGACACAAGTCATTTTTCCAACAATTGTTTACAGACAGATTATTTCACTTATAATTCACGGTATCACAATTCCAGTGGGTCAGAAGTTTACATACACTAAGTTGACTGTGCCTTTAAACAGCTTGGAAAATTTCAGAAAATGATATCATGGCTTTAGAAGTATCTGATACGCTAATTGACATCATTTGAGTCAATTGGAGGTGTACCTGTGGATGTATTTCAAGGCCTACCTTTAAACTCAGTGCCTCTTTACTTGACATCATGGGAAAATCAAAAGAAATCAGCCAAGACCTCAGTTTTTTTTTTGTAAACCTCCAAAAGTCTGGTTCATCCTTGGGAGTAAATTCCAAATGCCTGAAGGTACCACGTTCATCTGTACAAACAATAGTACGCAAGTATAAACACCATGGGACCACGCAGCCGTCATACCGCTGAGGAAGGAGACACGTTCTGTCTCCTAGAGATGAACGTACTTTGGTGCGAAAAGTGCAAATCAATCCAAGAACAACAGCAAAGGACCTTGTGAAGATGCTGGAGGAAACAGGTACAAAAGTATCTATATCCACAGTAAAATGAGTCCTATATCGACATAACCTTAAAGGCCGCTCAGCAAGGAAGAAGCCACTGCTTCAAAACCGCCATAAAAAAGCCAGACTACGGTTTGCTACTGCACATGGGGACAAAGATCGTACTTTTTGGAGAAATGTCCTCTGGTCTGATGAAACAAAAATAGAACTGTTTGGCCAGAATGACCATCGTTATGTTTGGAGGAAAAGGGGGGTTGCTTGCAAGCCGAAGAACACCGTCCCAACCGTGAAGTACGGGGGTGGCAGCATCATGCTGTGGGGGTGCTTTGCTGCAGAAGGGACTGGTGCACTTCACAAATAGATGGCATCATGAGGAAGGAAAATGATGTGGATATATTGAAGCAACATCTCAAGACATCAGTCAGGAAGTTAAAGCTTGGTCGCAAATGGGTCTTCCAAATGGACAATGACCCCAAGCAAACTTCCAAAGTTGTGGCAAAATGGCTTAAGGACAACACAGTCAAGGTATTGGAGTGGCCATCACAAAGCCCTGACCTCAATCTTATAGAACATTGTGGGCAGAACTGAAAAAGCGTGCGCGAGCAAGGAGGCCTACAAACCTGACTCAGTTACACCAGCTCTGTCGGGAGGAATGGGCCAAAATTCACCCAACTTATTGTGGGAAGCTTGTGGAAGGCTACCCGAAACGTTTGACCCAAATTAAACAATTTAAAGGCAATGCTACCAAATACTAATTGAGTGTTTGTAAACTTCTGACCCACTGAGAATGTGATGAAAGAAATAAAAGCTGAAATAAATAATTCTCTCTACTATTATTCTGACATTTCACATTCTTAAAATAAAGTGGTGATCCTAACTGACCTAAGACAGGGAATTTCTACTAGGATTAAATGTCAGGAATTGTGAAAAACTGAGTTGAAATGTATTTGGCTAAGGTGTATGTAAACTTCCGAGACTGCTTGAGGATACATTCTAACATTAACTTCATACATGTGAGTTCCAGTTCATCTAATCTAGACCAGCTCCTTCGTTGATATTGATCTCATAGAGGACAGGCAGTCTATCAGTTGGTTTAATCTGTCTAAAGTTAAATGTCTGATTTTGGGGGGTTGATCTCCTGGTTCCATGTATACCTAGCATTGGTGGAATTGTGGGTGAAATTATTATTTGAGGTACCACATCCGCTATCTCTGCTGGTTCTTGAATGACACGGTCATTTAGGATTATTTGCTGAATAGGTTGATTATGTGACCAATGTAAAAGGTCATTTGTGTATTTCCAGAAGTGCTGTAGATTCTTTGTAAGACTATCTGCACAGAAGGAGGCTTTTTGCAGTTCTAGTTTTAGTTTTCCTGCCGTTTCATCATTTTTTATAGGACTCACAATCGGTTGGATCATTGGTTCTACGATACATAGCTCAGGCTTTATCCCTTTCTGTCTCAACAGATGTATTAAGGCAGAGCTAACCCAGGGCAGGTCCCTTAACTTTCACTGTTCTCCAAGGTGCATGTTTATCACATACCTTATTGAATTCAGTGAGAAAGTAATCCCATGCATTTTTGGGCTGTTCGGATTTAGTTGGAATCTTTGCCAGTTTCTGGATATCAAGTCATCAATGAATTAATCAGTATTTACATTTTTACATTGTCTTAAATTAACCAATAATTTGGGTGGTGCTTTAGGTATGTAAATTTTCCAAACCCAGTAGATGGTGGAGTGATCACTGAAACAGTCTGGAAGAACACCTGGATTTAGAATCCTGTCGGGACGTGTCACCAAGAGCCAATCCAGCAAAGTCCCATTATGAGTTGTTTTTTTAAATTAATTTAGTAAAATACATATTTCCTTACCAGAGGATTTATCCAACCAATTCTTATTAAAGTCACCTAAAATAATCCATTCATGTGACCAATGCACTGAATTAACAGTGGTTAATAATATTGTTTATGGAGTCTACTGGGGCATTGTGTGGTCTGTAAATGCTACCAGTCATCAATGACTTGTTCTCTAGAGTTATTTTAACAAATAAACCTTCAAAATCTAAAGGGACAATCTCAGGTGAAATCTTCATAGACAGTCATTTATCGAGGACAGTTGCTACTCCCCCACCTCGAGTGCACCTATCAATTCTAACATGTGACCCTGGATTTTTAACTCGGTGAAACATTTCAACGTGAGGGACGGTGAAATGTGGCTATTCAACCATGTCTCTGAAAATTATTAACATGTGAGTTGTTGAGTTTCTCCCCCATGCTCTGAGCATGTCTGTTTTGGTAGCAGACTACCAATGTTTCCATGGATACGCCTTTAGTATCTGTTATTCTATATGCACTAGACATGATTAAATAATAACTAAATTAATCACTCGACAGCAGATGACGTTCAGGAGGTGTCTTATCTGATTATGTTCAGATGCTGCAGGGTTTGCAGGCCTGTGTGCTGTCTCAGCATAGCTCTCTGGCTGAGCTCCTGGCATTCTCTCAGCTGACTGTTCTGTAGCTCTGTTGTAGTTCTGTTGGATGGGACCTGTGGGTGCTGCCCTGGATGCTACTGTAGCATAACCGTCTCTCTGGGTAGAGGGTTGGGGTTTACCCTGGATGTTAATGTAGCATAACTGTCTCTCTGGGTAGAGGGCTGGGGTTTACCCTGGATGTTACTGTAGCATAACAGTCTCTCTGGGTAGAGGGCTGGGGTTTACCCTGGATGTTAATGTAGCATAACTGTCTCTCTGGGTAGAGGGCTGGGGTTTACCCTGGATGTTAATGTAGCATAACTGTCTCTCTGGGTAGAGGGCTGGGGTTTACCCTGGATGTTACTGTAGCATAACAGTCTCTCTGGGTAGAGGGCTGGGGTTTACCCTGGATATTAATGTAGCATAACTGTCTCTCTGGGTAGAGGGCTGGGGTTTACCCTGGATGTTAATGTAGCATAACTGTCTCTCTGGGTAGAGGGCTGGGGTTTACCCTGGATGTTAATGTAGCATAACTGTCTCTCTGGGTAGAGGGCTTGGGTTTACCCTGGATGTTAATGTAGCATAACTGTCTCTCTGGGTAGAGGGCTGGGGTTTACCCTGGATGTTAATGTAGCATAACCGTCTCTCTGGGTAGAGGGCTGGGGTTTACCCTGGATGTTAATGTAGCATAACTGTCTCTATGGGTAGAGGGCTGGGGTTTACCCTGGATGTTAATGTAGAATAACTGTCTCTCTGGGTAGAGGGCTGGGATTTGTTCATCCCTTTCTCAGGCTCCTTGTGTTGTCGAGGGGTATGGAGGTTGTGTTGCCTTGGCTTAGAGTCCCTTTGAGGTTTTTTGGTGGTTGGTTGGTCTTCTGATGTCAGTGTGGTTGTGTGACCTTCAGAACCTTTGCAAAGGCTCTCATCCCTTCTCTGTTGATGTGGACGTGGTCATAGACTTGGTCAAGATGAATGTCCTTGTGATGTGCTATGTACACATTCTGAATCAGAGCACAGTTTTGAGACAGTTAAGTATTTATCCCGTGGATGAGCCTTGGCTACCTCCACCCTGCCTGTGCTGAGATCTCTGTGTGGAGGATTATGTGGGTCGGTGCTCTCAGTCTCTGCTCTGCCAGGAATCCAACGGCAGACTGCGTAGTTGGGCACCAGATCTTCCTCACTCTTCTCCTTGGGAACAGCTGTCTTCCATCAAGGTATTTTCTGTTGGAGTCACACAGGATGACAATGTGGTCCTCCGTCTGCTGCTCTGCCTGTGTGCTGCTGTCGTGGGTGGTGTCTGGAGTGATGCTCCCCACGGGGCAGGGGTCCAGAATGTGTGTTTGTGTGTCAGTGGAGGGGATGTTGGGTGTTTGGCTCTCAATGCAGGGTGTTGAATGCGTGCCAGTGGTATGTGTGATGTTTGTATGCTTGTCAGTGTCAGGAGTGATGTGTGTGTGGGGGGCTTTTGGAGAGGTTGTAGGTCTGTGTGCCAGTAGTGTGTGGAGAGCAGCATGGTCCTCATCTCCTCCAGCTGTATCTCCAGGGGGACTGGCTACGCTGCTCCCTTCTGATGAGTTCCTCCTTCATGTTGTTCAGCTGCAATCCGCAGATCCTGGTTTGCCTCTTCAACCTGCCTTACAGCACAGCACATCTGTTGTATCTGTGCTGTTAGCTGGTCTGTGAGTCAGGTCTAGTCTGGTTGCTGGAAATGCTGCAGATGGTATTTTCATTGAAAAACGGTGTAGTCTCTCTGCTGTTCACCCAGGCCTTCAGAGCGTTAACGCTGGGGGAGTGGCGACAATGAGGAGGTGGGGAGGGGCACCTTGTTGTTGTTGCTTCTGATGTTGACACATATTCACGGATAGCCTTCACCTCTGGCTCCCATCCTGTTTAAAGTACTCTGTGGCCGCTTTTAGTGTTGGGAACCGCCTTCGGAACTCCTCCAGGCTGCTCTCGGGACCCTGCCCTCTATTGGGAACCTCCCTTGGAACTCCTCCAGGCTGCTCCCAGGACCCTGCCCACTGTTGGGAACCTCCTTCAGAACTCCTCCAGGCTGCTCTCGGGACCCTGCCCACTGTTGTTCCATTGTTAGAAATTTTAACTGTTAACGTCAGCCCTTCCTCTTCCTGTTCTCCCTCCACAGTGATCTGGCCGTTCAGATGCCACACTTCCTGTTATAGGGTAGGGCAGCAGTGATAGCAGAGTGCCAGGCTGTAGGGTGTGGAGTGAAGAAGAGCAGGTAGAATCTCATCTCCTCTATTCAGTTCCACTGAATTCACTCAAAAGTGTCTCTGGGTTGTCTTTCAGGATATTCTCTTTCAATTGGTTCTTTACTTTGGTTGTTGTAATATCTTTAGGGTATTCAATTTCAACCCCTTTGTTTTTATTTTCAAAAGATGCACCTGGACCTCCATGGCTTGCTGTAGTCCAGTCGGTATTACATAGAACAGCGCTGACCTGCCTACCCGTGGGGAAAACAACCTGTGGTTACCTAGGTTACCCCATTAGCTCACAGCAAAAACATGTCCTTTTTCAACACAATTTTTCTTGTTGTCTGCTTGTTTTAGTCAATTACAGAACTAGATTCACTAAAAGTACAACGTGTGTAAAGACGACTTTCCAACATCGCCTGCTCCAGAGCGTTCTCACTACTTAGAAAAACGTAATGTTGTAGGGCTTCCCTCACGCCCCTTTTAATGACGGCGCTAGCAGCCATGTGAGTGAGGGAGTGCTAGCTAGCTAGCTACCAAACAAAACATTTAGCTAGCCAGGACCAACCACACAAACAAACGGACTATAAAAGTTACAAGTAGTGAGTGGAGTTACAAACTGACTATACTAAACAAGTTAAATGTCTTTCCTGTGATTAAATGCTTTCCACACACATAGCTACGTGTAGCCTACTTGGACACCGGGTCCCCACATTTCCCACTCTCCCTACGCTGAACAGCACGAAGCCACAGGGCTCTTCTCGCAGGCTCTATTTCCCTACGTGGGAGCACTGCGAACCGTAGGTCGGGATTTTGACCTGGTTACATGTACATTGAACAACACAGCAGCTTTTCGGCATGTTTTGTTATTTATAAAAATGGAAGACGAAGTTGGCTCTTTTACAATGGGGGTCAATGGAAAATAATGTTTGTTTCGGGCGTGGTCGAGAGGAATTCCTTATTATTAAGTGAATATCGACTCGGAGTATGGCTTGGTCCTTCATTATGACATCAGCATGTGTTCAGCATGTGTTCCGAGCTTGTTTTCTGATTTTGCTAATACTAATGGCACGTTAGCTTCTTGGTTGTTGATGTTTTCTGGAAGGTTCTTGGTATTTCAGAGGTCTTACCTTCTGTGTTTCTGCCTCTGAAGTTTATGGTTTTATGACAACTATTGTTTTTCATATTTGGTTAAAGAATAAACAGGATTCTCACAATTTTCAAGATCTTTTTCAGGAGCTCATGTTGCTGGCTGCAAGTTGCTAAGTTGTCTGGCAATGTACATAGCAAACTCAATTACCTCATACCCCTGCACATAGACTCGGTACTGGTACTCCGTGTATATAGCCATGTTATTACCTCATACCCCTGCACATAGACTCGGTACTAGTACTCCCTATATATAGCCATGTTATTACCTGGTACCCCTGCATATAGACTCAGTACTGGTACTCCCTGTATATAGCCATGTTATTACCTGGTACCTCTGCACATCAACTCAGTACTGGTACTCCCTGTATATAGCCATGTTATTACCTGGTACTCCCTGTATATAGCCATGTTATTACCTGGTACCCCTGTATATAGCCATGTTATTACCTGGTACCCCTGTACATCAACTCAGTACTGGTACTCCCTGTATATAGCCATGTTATTACCTGGTACCCCTGCACATCAACTCAGTACTGGTACTCCCTGTATATAGCCATGTTATTACCTGATAGCCATAATAGTTTGGGTAGCCATGATTAGCTGTTCAGGAGCTTGGAGGTAGAAGCTGTTAAGAAGTCTTTTGGACCTAGACTTGGCACTCCGGTACCGCTTGCCGTGCGGTAGCAGAGAGAACAGTCTATGACTAGAGTGGCTGGAGTCTTTTTTTTTAGGGCTTTCCTCTGACACCGCCTGGTATAGAGGTCCTGGATGGCAGGAAGTTGCCATACCAGGCGGTGATGCAACCAGTCAGGATGCTCTCGATGATGCAGCTGTATAACTTTTTGAGGATCTGAGGATCCATGCCAAATGTTTTCAGTCTCCTGAGGGGGAATAGGCATTGTCATGCCCTCTTCATGACTGTCTTGGTGTGTTTGAACCATGATAGTTTGTTGGTGATGTGGACACCAAGGAACTTGAAGCTCTCAACCTGCTCCACTACAGCCCCATTGATTAGAATGGGGGTGTGCTCAGTCCTATTTTTTGCCTGTAGTCCACAATCATTTCCTTTGTCTTGATCACGTTGAGGGAGAGGTTGTTATCCTGGCGCCACATGGCCAGGTCTCTGACCTCCTCCCTATAAGCTGTCTCGTCGTTGTCGGTGATCAGGCCTACCACTGTTGTGTCATCGGCAAACTTAATGATGGTGTTGGAGTCGTGCCTGGCCATGCAGTTATGAGTGAACAGGGAGTACAGGAGGGGACTTAGCACACACCCCTGAGGGGCCCCCGTGTTGAGGATCACCGTGGCGGATGTGTTGTTACCTACCCTTACCACCTGGGGGCGGCCCGTCAGGAAGTCCAGGATCCAGTTGCAGAGGGAGGTGTTTAGTCACAGGGTCCTTAGCTTAGTGATGAGCTTTGAAGGCACTATGGTGTTCAATGCTGAGCTGTAGTCAATGAATGGCATTATCACGTAGGTATTTCTCTTGTCCAGGTGGGAAAGGGCAGTGTGGAGTGCAATAGAGATTTCCTCATCTGTGGATCTGTTGGGGCGGTATGCAAATTGGAGTGGGTCTAGGGTTTCTGGGATAATGGTGTTGATGTGAGCCATGACCAGCCTTTCAAAGCACTTCATGGCTACAGGCGTGAGTGCTACGGGGCGGTAGTCATTTAGGCAGGTTATCTTAGTGTTCTTGGGCACAGGGACTATGGTGTTCTGCTTGAAACATGTTGGTATTACAGACTCAGTCAGGGACATGTTGAAAATGTCAGTGAAGACACTTGCCAGTTGATCAGCGCATGCTCGGAGTACACGTCCCGGTAATCCGGCTGTCCCTGCGGCCTTGTGAATGTTGACCTTTTTAAAGGTCTTACTCACATCGGCTACGGAGAGCGTGATCACATAGTCTTCCGGAACAGCTGATGTTCTCATGCGTGCTTCAGTGTTGCTTGCCTCGAAGCGAGCATAGAAGTGATTTAGCTCGTCTGATAGGCTTGTGTCACTGGGCAGCTCGCAGCTGTGCTTCCCTTTGTAGTCTGTAATAGTTTTCAAGCCCAGCCACATCCGACGAGCATCAGAGCCTGTGTAGTACAATTCAATCTTAGTCCTGTATTGACTCTTTGCCTGTTTGATGGTTCGTTGGAGGGCATAGCGGGATTTCTTATAAGCTTCCTGGTTAGAGTCCCACTCCTTGAAAGCGGCAGCTCTACCCTTTAGCTCAGTGCGGATGTTGCCTGTCATCCATGGCTTCTGGTTGGGGTATGTACGTACGGTCACTGTTATTCATTATTCACCGTGTATTTATTCCTCATGTCACTATTTGTATGTTTTCTTGAATTTATTTTGACACTTTATCTTTAACTATGCAGGTCTGCATTGTTGGTAAGGGCCCGTCAGTAAGCATTTCACTGTTAGTCTACACCTGTTCTTTACAAAGCATGTGACACATGCAATTTGATTTGATTAGATTTTAACATATTCTGTTGGTCATTTGATTGTGATGGCTTGTGGATAAGAATGGGTTGGTTGTGTGTTTCTAACGTGCTACATTAGTGTTCTGAGGCTGGCTGTCTTTGACTCCATTTATCCTGTCTACCATGACTTACTGTCCGTGTTGAGAGTGATGCCCTCAGGGTTCTGAGAGAGAGACAAAGAGACCTGCTGTAACCCATGTCCTAATGCTGATCTCCCGCTCTCTGTAACTGTCATAACAGTGCAGTCTGTCTGTAACTGTAGTCCTGTCTGTAGTCCTGTCTGTAGCCCTGTCTGTAGCCCTGTATCTGTAGCTCTGTCTGTATCTGTAGCTCTGTCTCTCTCTGTATCTGTAGCCCTGTCTGTATCTGTAGCTCTGTCTCTCTCTGTATCTGTAGCTCTGGGTTCTGTCTATCTCTGTATCTGTAGCTCTTGGTTCTGTCTCTGTATCTGTAGCTCTGGGTTCTGTCTCTCTCTGTAACTGTAGCTTTGGGTTCTGTCTCTCTCTGTAACTGTAGCTTTGGGTTCTGTCTCTCTCTGTATCTGTAGCTCTGGGTTATGTCTCTCTCTGTAACTGTAGCTCTGGGTTCTGTCTCTCTCTGTATCTGTAGCTCTGTCTCTCTCTGTAACTGTAGCTCTGGGTTATGTCTCTCTCTGTAACTGTAGCTCTGGGTTCTGTCTCTCTCTGTATCTGTAGCTCTGGGTTCTGTCTCTCTCTGTAACTGTAGCTTTGGGTTTGTCTCTCTCTGTAACTGTAGCTCTGTCTCTCTCTGTATCTGTAGCTCTGGGTTCTGTCTCTCCCTGTATCTATAGCTCTGGGTTCTGTCTCTGTATCTGTAGCTCTGGGTTCTGTCTCTCTCTGTAACTGTAGCTTTGGGTTTGTCTCTCTCTCTGTAATTGTAGCTCTGTCTGTAGAAGTATATTTGCTCTAGCTCTGTCTCTAGCTGTGCTGGCTTCCATGTGGGTTGTTTTTTGTAGGGAAACGCTAATAGGCTCCAGCTGTGTGGAAAACCGGGCCCTTCGAAGCTAATGGATAATTCTTCCCCTTCAGGTGGCAGCACACAGCATCCCCCTACACACACCCCTCTCCACCAGAGCAGTGTGTGTGTGTGTGGGTGTGTGTGTGGTGTGTGTGTGTGTGTGTGTGTGTGTGTGTGTGTGTGTGTGTGTGTGTGTGTGTGTGTGTGTGTGTGTGTGTGTGTCTTAGTCACCAGCACATTGCCTCATTATTGAGTGCCATGAAACCCGTTGAGTTTATCAGGTCTTCCACAGGTATCTCTATTCAATCCAAGCTATGCCTCCCAACCAGCCCGTCAGTGATGGGGTCCTAAATGGCACTATATACCCTACATAGAGCCCTGGTCAAAAGCAGTGCACTAAATATTGAATAGGGTGCCATTTGGGACGTACACAGTCAGTCAGTCAGCCAGTCAGCCAGACAGTCAGTCATCCAGTCAGCCAGACAATCAGTCAGCCAGCCAGCCAGACAGTCAGTCATCCAGTCAGTCAGCCAGCCAGTCAGCTAGCCAATCAGTGTCACATGATCTGTCACATGATCTCAGTATATATACACCTGTTCTGAAAGGCCCCAGAGTCTGCAACACCACTAAGCAAGGGGCACCACCAAGCAAGCGGCACCATGAAGACCAAGGACCTCTCCAAACAGGTCAGCGACAAAGTTGTGGAGAAGTACAGGTCAGGGTTGGGTTATAAAAAAATATCAGAAACTTTGAACATCCCACGGAGCACCATTAAATCCATTATTAAAAAATGGAAAGAATATGGCACCACAACAAACCTGCCAAGAGAGGACCGCCCACCAAAACACACGGACCAGGCAAGGAGGGCATTAATCAGAGAGGCAACAAAGAGACCAAAGATAACCCTGAAGGAGCTGCAAATCTCCACAGCGGAGATTGGAGAATCTGTCAATAGGACCACTTTAAGCCGTACACTCCACAGAGCTGGGCTTTACAGAAGAGTGGCCAGAAAAAAGCCATTGCTTAAAGAAAAAAATAAGCAAATTGGTGTTCGCCCAAATGCATGTGGGAGACTCCCCAAACATATGGAAGAAGGTACTCTGGTCAGATGAGAATAAAATTGAGCTTTTTGGCCATCATGGAAAATGTCTGGCGCAAACCCAACACCTCTCATCACCCCGAGAACACCATCCCCACAGTGAAGCATGGTGGTGGCAGCATCATGCTGCGGGGATGTTTTTCATCGGCAGGGACTGGGAAACTGGTCAGAATTGAAGGAATGATGGATGGCGCTAAATACAGGGAAATTCTTAAGGGAAACATTTTTCAGTCTTCCAGAGATTTGAGACTGGGACAGAGTTTCACCTTCCAGCAGGACAATGACCCTAAGCATACTGCTAAAGCAACACTCGAGTGGTTTAAGGGGAAACATTTAAATGTCTTGGAATGGCCTAGTCAAAGCACAGACCTCAATCCAATTTAGAATCTGTGGTATGACTTAAAGATTGCTGTACACCAGCGGAACCCCATCCAACTTGAAGGAGCTGGAGCAGTTTTGCCTTGAAGAATGGACAAAAATCCCAGTGGCTGGATGTGCCAAGCTTATAGAGACATACCCCAAGAGACTTGCAGCAGTGGTCCTCTGTAGCTCTCCGCTGGTAGAGCACGGCGCTTGTAATGCCAAGGTAGTGGGTTCGATCCCCGGGACCACCCATACACAAAAAAATGTATGCACGCATGACTGTAAGTTGCTTTGGATAAAAGCGTCTGCTAAATGGAATATTATTATTTAATTGCTGCAAAAGGTGGCTCTACAAAGTATTGACTTTTGGTGGGTGAATAGTTATGCACGCTGAAGTTTTCTGTTTTTTTGTCTTATTTCTTGTTTGTTTCACAAAAAATATAAGTGGTAGGCATGTTGTGTAAATCAAATGATGCAAACACCCAAAAAATTGTTGTAAGGCAACAAATTAGGAAAAATGCCAAGGGGGGTGAATACTTTCGCAAGCCACTGTATATACGTTAATATTCCAACCTAACCAAGCCACTGTATCTACGTTAGTATTCCAACCTAACCAAGCCACTGTATATACGTTAACCAAGCCACTGTATATACGTCAGTATTCCAACCTAACCAAGCCACTGTATCTACGTCAGTATTCCAACCTAACCAAGCCGCTGTATATACGTTAGTATTCCAACCTAACCAAGCCACTGTATATATGTTAGTATTCCAACCTAACCAAGCCACTGTATATACGTTAGTATTCCAACCTAACCAAGCCACTGTATATACGTTAATATTCCAACCTAACCAAGCCACTGTATATACGTTAGTATTCCAACCTAACCAAGCCACTGTATATACGTTAACCAAGCCACTGTATATACGTTAGTATTCCAACCTAACCAAGCCACTGTATATACGTTAATATTCCAACCTAACCAAGCCACTGTATATACGTTAGTATTCCAACCTAACCAAGCCACTGTATATACGTTAACCAAGCCACTGTATATACGTTAGTATTCCAACCTAACCAAGCCGCTGTATATACGTTAGTATTCCAACCTAACCAAGCCACTGTATATACATCAGTATACCAACCTAACCAAGCCGCTGTATATACATTAATATTCCAACCTACAGCCTTTATACGCATATTCCAACCTAAGCCGCTGTATATACGTCAGTATTCCAACCTAACCAAGCCGCTGTATATACGTCAGTATTCCAACCTAACCAAGCCACTGTATATACGTTAGTATTCCAACCTAACCAAGCCACTGTATATACGTCAGTATTCCAACCTAACCAAGCCACTGTATATACATTAGTATTCCAACCTAACCAAGCCACTGTATATACGTCAGTATTCCAACCTAACCAAGCCACTGTATATACGTCAGTATTCCAACCTAACCAAGCCTCTGTATTTACGTCAGTATTCCAACCTAACCAAGCCGCTGTATTTACGTCAGTATTCCAACCTAACCAAGCCACTGTATATACGTCAGTATTCCAACCTAACCAAGCCACTGTATATACGTCAATATTCCAACCTAACCAAGCCTCTGTATCTACGTCAGTATTCCAACCTAACCAAGCCTCTGTATCTACGTCAGTATTCCAACCTAACCAAGCCGCTGTATTTACGTCAGTATTCCAAGCTAACCAAGCCTCTGTATCTACGTTAGTATTCCAACCTAGTAACCTTAGTAACTGTAATACAATTTGGATTTTGTTATTGTTTGTTTGATTTAAAATGGGCGTGTCCCCAAATGGGCTTGTCCCCAAATGGACTTGTCCCCAAATGACGTGTCTGGGTGCCATTGTTTGTTTGGCGGTAGGCTACATTTGAGATTATTGCCATGGCGATTGGCTCTGGAGGAGTAACCTGGGGAATAGGTTTCAGGCATGATGATACACTATCTAACTGTCATGGATCTGTGTGTGTGTGTGTGTGTGTGTGTGTGTGTGTGTGTGTGTGTGTGTGTGTGTGTGTGTGTGTGTCTGTGTCTCTGTGTGTGTGTGTGTGTGTGTGTGTGTGTGTGTGTGTGTGTGTGTGTGTGTGTCTGTGTCTGTGTCTGTGTCTGTGTCTGTGTGTGTGTGTGTGTGTGTGTGTGTGTGTGTGTGTGTGTGTCTGTGTCTGTGTCTGTGTCTGTGTCTGTGTCTGTGTCTGTGTGTGTGTGTGTGCGTGTGGTGTGCGTGTGCGTGTGCGTGTGCTGTGCGTGTGGTGTGTGGTGTCTGCTGGTCTGTCGTGTCTGTGTCTGTTGTGTCTGGTGTGGGTGTGTTGTGTGTGTGTGTGTGTGTGTGTGTGTGTGTTGTTGTGTGTGTGTGTTGTGTCTGTGTTGTGTCGTGTTGTGTCTGTGGTGTGTGTGTGGTGTGTGTGTGTGTGTGTGTGTGGTGTGTTGTGGGTTCGTGTGGTCTGTGTTGTTGTGTGTGGGTGTGTGTGCGTGTGCGTGTGCGTGTGCGTGTGCGTCTGCGTCTGCGCGTGCCGTGCGCGTGCGCGTCTGCGTCTGCGTCTGCGTTGCGTGTGCGTGTTGTGTGCGTGTGCGTGTGCGTGTCTGTGTCTGTGTCTGTGTCTGTGTCTGTGTCTGTGTCTGTGTTGTGCTGTGTGTGTGGTGTGTGTGTGTGTGTGTGTGTGTGTGTGTGTGTGTGTGTGTGTGTGTGTGTGCGTGTGCGTGTGCGTGTGTGTGTGTGTGTCTGTGTTGTGTGTGTGTGTGTGTGTGTCTAAGTCTGCTAGACTGTGCAGTCCTAACAGTGTCTGATTGCCAGAGGGGGTGAGTGGCTGTGAGGATAGATAGAGAGTCTCTGGGGAACAGGCCTAGTCACTGCTGTTGTTTTTCAGCACATAGTCACAATCAACACACACACACACACAAACACACCCACCTCCCCGTTTGTAAAGGTGAGTCTAGCTAACTGTCTCACATAAAAACACACACTTTAAGGTGGCAGGGTAAAGAGGAGAGCAGGAGAGTGGGAGGAGGAGGAGGAGGAGGAGGAGGTAGGAGTAGGCGGAGTAGGAGGAGGAGCTTCGATGCGGAGGAGTATAGGGGAGGAGGAGGAAGAAGAGGGGCTTATGATTCAGGTTATTTTCGGTGGAGTAGAGAGGGGGAGCGGAGGATATGAGTATAGTATTGGTGATCGTAGCGGTTTAGGATAGGAGATGGGGGAAGGCGGAGAATTCCTTCTAGCTGACAGGGACTGAGAAGACCAGACATATGTTCATCAGATGCTGTGATTACTGCAGCCTGGCAGGAGAGGAGAGAGAGGAGGAGGAGTGAGAGGAGGAGAGGGAGAGGACAAGCGAAGTGACGAGGGAAAGAGAGGAGAGAGGAGGAGGAGGAGGAGGGGGAGGGGGAGGAGGAGGACAGGAGGAAAGGAGGAGGAGAGGAGGAGAAATGCCTTCTAGCTGACAGTGACTGAGAAGACCAGACATCTGTTCATCAGATGCTGTGATTACTGCAGCCTGGCAGGAGAGAGAGATGGAGGGAAGGAGGGAGGGAGAGGACAAGCGAATTGAGGAGGGAAAGAGAGGAGAGAGGAGGAGGAGGAGGAGGATGAGGAGGAGGAGGAGGAGGAGGAGGAAGGGATAAGGGGAATGTGAGGGAATTGCTACTCCAGAGAGTTACAACACAGCAGCTGAAGCAGAAAAATGCCTTCGTTAGGACTGGTCTCTTTTTAATGAGGCTACTGGTTGTGTAGTGGTGATGTAGGGTGGGGAGGGGGTTAGGGAGGGAGGGGGGTAGAGGGGATGGTAGATGGAGGGTAAGGGATGGGGTAGAGGTAGGGTGTAGAGGGAGGAGGTATCTAGGGAGGGGGAAGGAGGCAATTGAGGATGCTGCTGCTGTTGTTGTGCTGTAGAGAGGGAGAGAGAGAAGGATGGAGGGAGAGGTAGGATGGGTTTGAGAGAGAGCGTCTGAGAGAGAGCACGAAGGTTCGGTATATAGCAGAGAGAGAGCGAGCAGAGAGAGAGAGAGACGAGAGAGACAGATAAGAGGATGAGAGCGAGAGAGAGGAGAAGAGAGAGAGACAGAGAGAGAGTGAGAGAGAGAGGAGAGACAGAGAGAGAGAGAGAGAGAGAGAGAGAGAGAGAGAGAGAGTGTTACCTCACATGTATCTACCCCTCTCACCATCAATCAGGTAGAGTTACCTCACATAATGTCTCTTCCCCCTTCATCCTTGTGTTGTGTACATTCCTCTCTCAGGCAGTCTACGCTCTGTGTGTATCCTTCAGGGAACAGGCACAACGGAATCTTGTTCTTCTGTGGGTTTTATTTTGAGGTTGGCAACCAACTTCAAGGTGCATTGCCACCACCAGCAGAGACAGAGAAGGTGTAAACAAAATACATCATTAAAATACTACATCCGCTGCAGATTTTCTCAGCAGTTCATTTAAGTTTGGCTCTTCAACACCATTACTCCTTAAATCTAAGAAACAATCTCTCCCTTTAGCTCCCATGCTCCTGACAGCGGTCACACGTGCGCAATGGATTCTGGTCATTGTAGTCAATGTAGCGACCTCCAACATTCAGACACTATAGAAGCTTCTAGAGCACCTGGTGAAATTGTTTGAGGGCATTTTTTTTTAAATTCTCTTAGGGCTAGATTCAATCAGATCAAGCGTTAACCAGCGGTAGCAGACGCCGCATGGCGGATGTTTTTTGGCAGTGTTGGAGGTAGAACTGCCTTGGAGCCGTCAAATCAGTGAGCAGCTGCTCTTGCGATCATTGTCACGAAAGCCACACCCATCCCACTCTTGTTAGAAGTTCAGAAGGAGGAAGTGTATTTCTCAAATTGAAAAATCATTAAACAAAATAATTATGATTTCTATCAGCCTAATCGAGGTGTAGATTACATCTCCCATTCCTGTGTTCAAACTTGTAAACAAGGCTGCATGGGATTTCTCTTAATGCAACTCCGTGCAGCCAATGGCAACGTCTGCTTTAGGTGTAATGGGACTCCGTGCAGCCAATGGCAATATCCGCTTTAGGTGTAATGCTGGGAGCCACTTGTGGATTTGACAGCTCTAACTCAGTTCCACCTCCAACATGCGGATGTCGGTTAAAGCGGATTCGATTGAATACACCCCTAAATGGTTAAATGAGAGAGAAATAGAAGTCATTGGTGCATTGTTGTGAGTGGGCAACATATCTTAAATTGACAGGTTTAATTATTTTTGCCATATTGAATAACTGCACAAATGTCCCTAAATTGGATATTACCTTACACGAGCTTACATTGTCACAACATAAATTGAGTGGAATTACACATCCTTTTGACCTCAGATTGGTTAGTATAAAACTTTATAGTCATCAAGATGATACTAAATTTAAACAGATTAAATTCTTTACTTTGTACTCCATTACTTTTATCTTTATTAGCCCAGAACGTTTTATTACATATAGCCAGAAATAACTTTTGGATATCAGAGCGGCGGTAATTCACCAGCATTATGACATGAAATACCACTTTCCCGAATTGGGTCCTCTTGTTCGTACCGCCCTGGGCAATTTAACTTATCCCAGAGGCTGCTCCAAGACGCCGCCGGCGGAGAAGAGGTATTCGGAGTGGACTTCTAGTCCGACTCAGGAGGCGCGCACACCATCAACCGCTTCCGAGTATATTACTCACTAATGTTCAGTCCCTGGGCAATAAAGTAGATGAGGATCTCAGGGCGAGGATATCCTTCCAGAGAGACACCAGGGGACTGTAACATACTCTGTTTTACGGAATCATGGCTCTCTCCGGATATACTGTCCCCGTCCATACAGCCAGCTGGGTTCTCAGTACATCGTGCAGACAGGAATAAAGAACTCTCCGGGAAGAAGAAAGGCGGTGGTGTATGTTTCATGATTAACTACTGGTGATGTTGGTAACGTACAGAAACTCAAGTCCTTTTGTTCATCCGACCTAGAATACCTCACAATCAAACGCCGACCATATTACCTCCTAAGAGAATTCACTTCGGTTATAGTCACAGCCGTGTATATTCCACCTCAAGCCGATACTACCACGGTCCTCAAGGAACAACACTGGACATTTTGCAAACTGGAAACCACGTATCCTCAGTCCGCATTTATTGTAGCTGGGGATTTTAACAAAGCAAATTTGAGGATAACGCTACCGAAGTTCTATCAACACATTGACTGTAGCAACTCGCGCTTCAAAAACGTTCAATCATTGTTACTCCGCCCTCCCTTCGGCAAATCAAATCATGACTCCAATTTGCTTCTCCCTTCCTATAGGCAGAAACTCAAGCAGGAAGTACCCGTGCTAAGGTCTATTCAACGCTGGTCTGACCAATCGGTATCCATGCTTGTTTTGATCACGCGGACTGGGATATGTTCCTGGTTGCCTCTGAGAATAACATTGATGTATACACGGACACGGTGACTGAGTTCATCAGGAAGTGTATAGGGGATGTTGTTCCCACCGTGACTATTAAAACCTACCCAAACCAAAAACCGTGGATAGATGGAAGCATTGGCGCAAAACTGAAAGCTCGAACCACTGCATTTAACCATGGCAAGTTGACTGGGTATATGGTTGAATACAAACAGTGTAGTTATTCCCTTCATAAGGCAATCAAACAGGCAAAACGTCAGTACAGAGACAAAGTGGAGTCGCAATTCAACGGCTCAGACACGAGACATATGTGGCAGGGACTCCAAACAGTCACGGATTACAAAGGGAAAACCAGCCACGTCTCGGACACTTCTTCGCCCGCTTTGAGGATAACACAGTGCCACCGACGCGGCCCGCTCCCAAGGACTGTGGGCTCTCGTTCTCCGTGGCCGACGTGAGTAAGACATTTAAGCGTGTTAACCCTCACAAGGCTGCCGGCCCAGACGGCATCCCTAGCCGCGTCCTCAGAGCATGCGCAGACCAGCTGGCTGGTGTGTTTACGGACATATTCAATCTCTCCCTATCCCAATCTGCTGTCCCCACATGCTTCAAGATGGCCAGCATTGTCCCTGTACCCAAGAAGGCAAAGGTAACTGAACTAAATGACTATAGCCCCGTAGCACTCACTTCTGTCATCATGAAGTGCTTTGAGAGGCTAGTTAAGGATCATATCAACTCCACATTACCTGACACCCTAGACCCACTTAAATTTGCATACCACCCCAATAGATCCACAGACGATGCAATCGCCATCACAGTGCACACTGCCCTATCCCATCTGGACAAGAGGAATACCTATGTAAGAATGCTGTTCATTGATAGCTCAGCATTCAACACCATAGTACCCTCCAAGCTCATCATTAAGCTCGGGGCCCTGGGTCTGAACCCCGCCCTGTGCAACTGGGTCCTGGACTTCCTGATGGGGCCGCCCCCAGGTGGTGAAGGTAGGAAACAACATCTCCACTACGCTGATCCTCAACACTGGGGCCCCACAAGGGTGCGTGCTCAGCCCCCTCCTGTCCTCCCTGTTCACCCATGACTGCGTGGCCACGCACGCCTCCAACTCAATCATCAAGTTTGTAGACGACACAACAGTAGTAGGCCTGCTTACCAACAATGAGGAGACCGCCTACAGGGAGGAGGTGAGGGCCCTGGCAGAGTGGTGCCAGGAAAATAACCTCTCCCTCAACTTCAACAACATTGAAACCGGTGTTTTGACACTGGGCTATGAATCACAAATCCATGACAACAGGAAGCTTCAAAAGTATAATTTTCTACTTCTGTTTTAGGAATATAAATTATACTTTTAATGCAATTGTTCATGTATGGAAAGGGTTCTACATGGAACCCAAAAGGGTTCTACCTGGAACCTAAAAAGGGGTTTTCAAAGGATTATCCTATGGGGACAGCCGAAGAACCCTTTAAGGTTCTAAATAGCACTTTTTTTTCGAAGAGTGTGGTAGAGGTTGACACGTGAGTGAAAATCCGTTCCTGTCCCGTACCGTCGTGATCCCGCAACAGTTCTGTAACCAACAGTTTCCTGTCCAATCCCGATAAAAATCACCCCCCGTCCCGTGCTCATTTTTATGTCAGAAATAACTTCCTCCATTAGCTGCTTGTCTGTCTGTCCCTGCTCAGCGAGTGAGTAGCCATAGCAACTGCTCTGTTTTGCTGCTGCTCAGTGCCCACGAGGCAGTTGCCTGTACACAGATAACGCTGATAACAAGCACATTACTAGATTTTGGCAACGAAGGCAGTTCCTGGAGTTGGATGAACTCATGTACTGTATATGGACATGTGCAGTGGTGTAAAGTACTTAAGTAAAAATACTTTAAAGTACTACTTAAGTAGTTTTTTGGGGGTATCAGTACCTTACTTTACTATTTATATTTTTGACAACTTTTAAATTATGTACTTTTTACTCCATACATTTTCCCTCACACCTAAAAGTCCTCGTTAGATTTTCGCAGGACAGGAAAGTTGTCTAATTCACACACTTATCAAGAGAACATCCCTGGTCCTCCCTACTGCCTCTGACCTGATGGACTCACTAAACACAAATGCTTCGTATGTAATGATGTCTGAGGGTTGGAGTGTGCCCCTGGCTATCCTTAAATTAAAAAAAACAAGAAAATTGGTTATCTGCAAAAAAACTAAGAAAACAAAAATTGGCACAATCTGGATTGCTTAATATAATACATTTTGAATGATTATACTTTTCCTTTGATACTAAAGTATATTTTAGCAATTACATTTACTTTTGATACTTAAGTATATTTAAAACCAAATACTTTTAGACTTTTACTCAAGTAGTATTTTACTGGGTGACTTTCACTTTTACTTGAGTCATTTTCTATTAAGGTATCGAAAGAGTTCCACAGGGATGCTGGCCCATGTTGACTCCAATGCTTCCCACAGTTGTGTCAAGTTGGCTGGATGTCCTTTGGGTGGTGGACCGTTCTTGATACACACGGGAAACTGTTGAGCGTGAAAAACCCAGGAGCGTTGCAAACCGGTGCGCCTGGCACCTACTACCATACCCTGTTCAAAGGCACTTAAATATTTCGTCTTGCCCATGCACCCTCTGAATGGCACACATACACAATCCATGTCTCAATTGTCTCAAGGCTTAAAATCCTTCTTTAACCTGTCTCCTCCCATTCACATACACTGATTGAAATTGATTTAACAAGTGACATCAATAAGGGATCATAGCTTTCACCTGGATTCACCTGGTGAGTCTATGTCGTGGAAAGAGCAGGTGTTCATAATGTGTTGTACAACACCATTTTAAAAAACAATGAAACACTCCACTCATTAAATATTTCTAACCTAACAAAAGCTATTCCTGTACTACCTGTTCCTGTTGATCCTGTCATGTCCCGAACCCACTCCTTGCCCCAACCTGGGTTCGAACCAGGGACCCTCTGAACATATCGACAGGGGAAACAACTTTTTTCAAGGTCTCAGAGCAAGTGACATCACCGATTGAAATGCTACTAGCGTGCACCGCTAACTAGCTAGCCATTTCACGCCAGTAACACTAGTGCACTCTCCTTTCACGCTAAGTTTTAGTAGGTGTTGTTCAGCCAGACTCACCTTCCACCACAAAATAATCAATAATCAATAGCAATAAACCTTAAAGGGATGGTTTTCATGTTTAACAAAAAAAGCCATGGATTTTCTCTCCATCCTCCCCTGATGTGTAAGAGCTATTGAAGATTGAAAGCCGCAAAAAATTAAATAAACATCCACATTTCAACAACAAAATTAGCTGTGGATCTTTGTCCATCCTCCCATGATTCAGAATATATCATTTCAAATGGTATCAAGAATATGCATAGCTTCAGGTCCTGAGCTACAGGCAGTTAAAAAGGGTCCGATCCTTAAGAGGTTAATCAAGGATCGTTTGGATGGTTTCCAGCTGTCTTTCTATTGTCTGTGTAACAGGAATTGTCTCACATCAGATGGCGTCACTCCTACGCGACGCTCGTCCCCCTCTACCGATCTCTCTTGTAGGACGTGGAACTCATCTATTTTTTTTTAGATTCGCCTAATACTAGTTCCTGATTCTGAAAAGAACTCCGCTCTCGGTAGCTATGAGGGAAAACCATCAGCTGAGCAAACTTGCTCCAACTAGCAGCCTAGTGCAAGCTTGTTTTGAAGGGTCATACGGTAGCTAGTTTGCCAGCTTTGTTGATGAAGTTGTACGGCACCAAAGTTATGGGACTATTCTCAGACATCAGCAGGTATCCGACTGACAGCTGGCCCACTGTGCCTCGCTAGTTCTGGAACATTTGGCCGACGTGATGACATCACAGAGAGTAGTCAGCTCTGCTGTAGAACTTGGTGCGCCAATCAATAACCAATACCAATACAGATACCATGATACCAATACAGATACCATGATACCAATACAGATACCATGATACCAATACAGATACCATGATACCAATACAGATACCATGATACCAATACAGATACCATGATACCAATACAGATACCATGATACCAATACAGATACCATGATACCAATACAGATACCATGATACCAATACAGATACAGATACCATGATACCAACACAGATACAGATACCATGATACCAATACAGATACCATGATACCAATAAAGATACCATGATACCAATACAGATACCATGATACCAATACAGATACCATGATACCAATACAGATACAGATACCATGATACCAACACAGATACCATGATACCAATACAGATACCATGATACCAATACAGGTACCATGATACCAATACAGATACCATGATACCAATACAGATACCATGATACCAATACAGATATCATGAAAATGAATTTGTTAATTAGCTAGAACTTCACTACACTTGGGGTGTTTTTCTGCTAAGGGGACAGGACAACTTCACCGCATCAAAGGGACGATGGACGGGGCCATGTACCGTCAAATCTTGGGTGAGAACCTCCTTCCTTCAGCCAGGGCATTGAAAATGGGTCGTGGATGGGTATTCACGCATGACAATGACCCAAAACACACGGCCAAGGCAACAAAGGAGTGGCTCAAGAAGAAGCACATTAAGGTCCTGGAGTGGCCTAGCCAGTCTCCAGACCTTAATCCCATAGAAAATCTGTGGAGGGAGCTGAAGGTTCGAGTTGCCAAACGTCAGTCTCGAAACCTTAATGACTTGGAGAAGATCTGCAAAGAGGAGTGGAACAAAATCCCTCCTGAGATGTGTGCAAACCTGGTGGCCAACTACAAGAAATGTCTGACCTCTGTGATTGCCAACAAGGGTTTTGCCACCAAGGACTAAGTCGTGCTTTGCAGAGGGGTCAAATACTTATTTCCCTCATTAAAATGCAAATTCATTTATAACATTTTTGAAATGCGTTTTTCTGGATTTTTTTGTTGTTATTCTGTCTCTCACTGTTCAAATAAACCTACCATTAAAATTATAGACTGATCATTTCTTTGTCAAGGGGGCAAACATACAAAATCAGCAGGGGATCAAATACTTTTTTCCCCTCACTGTAGAGGGAGTATTCAGCATTGAGTGTGTGAACTGGTGTTGTTAGCTTCCCCTGCCTTTTGTTTTCACATGGATTGATTTGGTTCAGCCACCAAGCAGACGCTAGCCAGCTAACGTTACCACATTAGCTAGCAAAATGTCTGTGTAACTTTCCAATTTCATAAATAGTGATTCTACCACCACAAAACACCTTAGCAAGACGTAAAATCTGGTAGTGAAGACCTGTTCATGAAACAAACATCAATATTAGCTACAGGTTTATATATTTTTTTTTTACAAGATTAACTCTTGAGGATGAAAGGGGATTTAGTGGACGATGTCACCTTGGTAACATTTTCAAATGTCAGGACAGCAATATATATGGCAAACTTATTTTAAGCATTAATGTTTGGTTATCAGACAGATCTGAGACAATGGGGTAACAGGCTGAGTGAAGACGATTGAATGTTACCATGGTGATGGAGGCTGTATTGTATTGTATTGTGTGTGTGTGTGTGTGTGTCTGTGTGTGTGTGTGTCTGTGTGTGTGTGTGTGTGTGTGTGTGTCTGTGTGTCTGTGTGTGTGTGTGTGTGTGTGTGTCTGTGTGTGCTGCGAGCCAGTCAACGGTGCTTCCCCCATGCTGGAAGGATGCAGCTGTGACCAGCAATGTGTGTGTGTCAGGTCAGGGACACTTGAGCAGAACTGACATAAACACACACACACAGACACACAGACACACACACGCACACACACACAGTGCCACCCATCTCCACTCCAGCTACTGCTACTGTTCCTATTCCATCCTGCAGACTGTCCTCTCTGCAGCCATGCTGCCAGCAGGCAATCTGTTCACTGGCCCTGCTCAAAGAAGGGTAGAGGGACAATGTGAGGTGGGAGCTCTCGTGACTCTATGTCATCTATCGCCATCTGGCTCTCATATCTCTAGGCGCTCGAGCCGAGCAGGCTCAGAGAGCGAGAGCGCGCGGACGTCGCGCGCCGCGAGAAGAGGAGAGGAGGAGAGCGCGGCTGAGCGACGAGAGAGAGGCGGCGTAGCGAGCGCGCGAGGAAGAGAGCATCGAGATCGTAGGGGCGGCTCAGGAGAGAGAGCGGAGGATGAGGCTGAGCGAGGAGATCCTAGTAGCTGCTCAGCGAGCGCTCGCGATCGCGCGAGGCGCGAGTGCGAGGCGGAGCTCGAGCGGCGAGAGAGATCAGGGCTAGATAGCTCGCTCGCTCGCTCTGATCGCTACTCGACCCTTTCGAGGGAGCTATAGCTCGGCTCTCTCTCCTATCTCGCGCTCTATCTCCTCTCTCTCTCTCTCCTGCTCTCCCCCCTCCCCTCCCTCTCCTCTCCTCTCTCAAATTCAAATTCAAGGTTGGTATATTGGCATGAAAAACATTGCGTCAATATTGCCAAAGCAACAATACATTGTAATAAAATAATAAAGAATAATCATATAAAATGGTAGTAATTAATAATAATAATAATAATAATAATAATAATAATAATAATAATAATAATAAAAACAACAATAAAATAGTAACACTCAATAGTATAAATATAAAAGGGTAAACATGGAAAACAAAACTATAACTAACTTATAACTAACTAACTATATGATGTGCAAATAGTTAAAGTACAAAAGGGAAAATTAAAAATATAAATATGGGTTGTATTTACAATGGTGTTTGTTCTTCACTGGTTGCCCTTTTCTTGTGGCAACAGGTCACACATCTTGCTGCTGTGATGGCACACTGTGGTATTTCACCCAATAGATATGGGAGTTTATCAACATTTTATTTGTTTTCGAGTTCTTTGTGTGTCGGTGTAATCTGAGGGAGATATGTGTCTCTAATATGGTCATACAGTTGGCAGGAGGCAGGAGGTTTCCACCACATTTTTGGGCAGTGTGCACATAGCCTTTCTTCTCCTGAGAGCCAGGTCTGCCTATGAGGCCTTTCTCAATAGCAAGGCTATGCTCACTGAGTCTGTACATAGTCAAAGCTTTACGTAATTTTGGGTCAGTCACGGTGTTCAGGTATTCTGCCACTGTGTACTCTCTGTTTAGGGCCAAATTATAATTTGCTCTGTTTTTTGTTAGTTCTTTCCAATGTGTCAAGTAATACTTTTTTTGTTCTCATGATTTGGTTGGGTCAAATTGTGTTGCTGTCCTGGGGCTCTGTGGGGTCTGTTTGTGTTTGTGAACAGAGCCCCAGGACCAGCTTGCTTAGGGGACACTTCTCCACGTTCATCTCTCTGTAGGTGATGGCTTTGTTATGGAAAGTTTGGGAATCGCTTCATTTTAGGTGGTTCTGCTCTGCATGCATTATTTTGTGTTTTACGTTGTACACGGAGGATATCTTTGCAGAATTCTGCATGCAGATTCTCAGTTTGGTGTTTGTCCCATTTTGTGAATTCTTGGTTGGTGAGCGGACCCCAGACCTCACAACCATAAAGGGCAATGAGTTCTATAACTGATTCAAGTATTTTTAGCCAGATCCTAATTGGTATGTTGAGTTTTATGATCCTTTTGATGGCGTAGAAGGCCCTTCTTGCCTTGTCTCTCAGATCGTTCACAGCTTTGTGGAAGTTACCTGATGTTTAGGCCGAGGTATGTCTCGTTTTTTGTGTGCTCTAGGGCAACGGTGTCTAGATGGAATTTCTATTTGTTGTCCTGGCAACTGGACCTTTTTTGGAACACCATTATTTTTGTCTTACTGAGATTTACTGTCAGGGCCCAGGTCTGACAGAATCTGTGCAGAAGATCTAGGTACTGCTGTAGGCCCTCCTTGGTTGGTGACAGAAGCACCACATCATCAGCAAACAGTAGACATTTGACTTCAGATTCTAGTAGGGTGAGGCCGGGTGCTGCAGACTGTTCTAGTGCCCTCGCCAATTCGTTGATATATATGTTGAAGAGGGTTGGGCTTAAGCTGCATCCCTGTCTCACCCCACGGCCCTGTGGAAAGAAATGTGTTCATTTTTTGCCAATTTTAATCACACACTTGTTGTTTGTGTACATGGATTTTATGATGTCGTATGTTTTTCCCCCAACAACACTTTCCATCAATTTGTATAGCAGACCCTCATGCCAAATTGAGTCAAAAGCTTTTTTGAAATCAACAAAGCATGAGAAGACTTTGCCTTTGTTTTGGTTTGTTTGTTTGTCAATTAGGGTATGCAGGGTGAATACGTGGTCTGTCGTACGATAAGTTGGTAAAAAGCCAATTTGACATTTGCTCAGTACATTGTTTTCAGTGAGGAAATGTACGAGTTAATGATAATGTAGAGGATTTTCCCAAGGTTGCTGTTGACGCATATCCCATGGTAGTTATTGGGGACAAATTTGTCTCCCCTTTTGTGGATATATGTTTTTGCTGTTTGTTCTTTGTTATAGGGCCAAAAAGATTGGAGAAGTGGTTTACCCATACATCTCCGTTTTGGATAGATAACGCTTTGTGTTGTTGTTTGTTTAGTGTTTTCCAATTTTCCCAGAAGTGGTTAGAGTCTATGGATTCTTCAATTACATTGAACTGATTTCTGACAAGCTGTTCCTTCTTTTTCCGTAGTGTATTTCTGTATTGTTTTACCGATTCACCATAGTGAAGGCTCAGGTGTTCTTGGTCTCTATGTTTTTGGTTGGATATGTTTCTCAATTTCTTTCTTAGGTTTTTGCATTCTTCATGACACAGTCTCCTATTTCCAGCTCCTAGACAACTTTGACACGGTCTCCTGTTTCTAGCTCCTAGACAACTTTGACACGGTCTCCTGTTTCTAGCTCCTAGACAACTTTGACACGGTCTCCTGTTTCTAGCTCCTAGACAACTTTGACACGGTCTCCTGTTTCTAGCTCCTAGACAACTTAGCAGTTTTTCTGTTTTGTGTGTTTTGCTCAGAGTGTTTCTGTTATCATCTCCTACAACCCAAAACTCCTGAACATTAGATTGGTGATAACTCACCACAAATTCAACTTCCCTGGACCGGACCGTTTGTTCAAGCTGACACGAAGTTGGCACTTAAGGAACTTTACGGAACAGACTGGAAACCACATTTCCTGAGGCCGCATTTGGCGGAAATCTGAGGAAAGCGCTTCCGAAGTTCTACCAACATACAGTATCTCCTGTGATACGCGCGGAGACCATTGTTATTCTCCCTTCTGGGAAGGCTACAAGGCCCGCCCTCCCTTCAGATCACGCTCCATCCTGCTCCATCCTGCTGCTCCCAATCTATAGGCAGAAATTACAACAGGAAGCCCCCGTGGCAAGTCCATCTGTGGAATAACCAATCGGAATCTATGCTACAAGACTGTTTTGATCACGTGGGCTAGGATATGTTCTGGGTCGCCTCTGGGAATAACTTTGACGATTACACTGACTCGGTCACTGGGTTCCTCAGGAAGTACATAGAGGATGTTGTTCCCACAGTGATGATTAGAACTTACCCAAACCAAAAACCATGGATAGATGGCAACATTTAACCACGGCAAGACGACAGGGAACTTGGACGCGTACAAACAGACCAGCTATGACCTCCGTAAGGCGATCAAAGTGGCGAAACGACAGTACAGGGGACAAAGTGGAGTCTCAATTCAACAGACACGAGACGTATGTGGCAGGGACTTAAGACAATCACGGATTATAAAGGGAAAACCAGCCACCGACGCCTCACTCCCAGATAAGCTGAACACATTCTCCGCCCGCTTTGAGGAAAATGACACACCAGAACTGTGGGCTCTCGATCTTTGTGGCCGACGTAAGACTTTCAACCATCTTAACCCTCGCAAGGCTGGCGGCCTGGACGGCATCCCAAGCCTTGTCCTAAGAGCATGCGCGGACACCATTTTTATTTATATATAAAAGTATTTGGACCCCTTCAAATTGGTGATTCGGCTATTTCAGCCACACCCGTTGCTGACAGGTGTATACAATCAATCACACAGCCATGCAATCTCCATAGACAAACATTGGCAGTAGAATGGCCTTACTGAAGAGCTCAGTGAATTTCTACGTAGGCACCGTCATAGGATGTTTGTCAAATTTTCTGCACTGCTAGAGCTGCCCCGGTCAACTGTAATGTTATTGTGATGTGGAAATGTCTAGGACCGACATGGTAGGCAAGCTCACAGAACGGGACCGCCGAGTGCTTAAAAATCATCTCTCCTCGGTTGCAACACTCACTACCGAGTTCCAAACTGCATCTGGAAGCAACATCAGCACAATAACTGTTTGTCGGGAGCTTCATGAAATGGGTTTCCATGGCCGAGCAGTTGCACACAAGCCTAAAATCACCATGCGCAATGCCAAGCGTCAGCTGGAGTTGTGTAAAGCTCGCCGCCAATGGACTCTGGAGCAGTGGAAACGCATTCTCTGGAGTGATGAATCATGCTTCACCATCTGGCAGTCCAACGGACAAATCTGAGTTTGGCGGATGGCAGGCAAATGCTACCTGCCCGAATGCGTAGTGCCATCTGTAAAGTTTGGTGGAGGAGGAATAATGTTTTTCATGGTTTGGGCTAGGCCCCTTAGTGAAGGGACATTTTTACGCTACAGCATACAATGACATTCTAGACGATTCTGTGCTTCCAAATTTGTGGGAACGGTTTGGGGAAGGCCCTTTGCTGTTTCAGCGTGACAATGGCACCGTGCACGAAACGAGGTCCATATAGAAATGGTTTGTCGAGATTGGTGTGGAACAACTCCTTCAAGACTGTTGGAAAAGCATTCCAGGTGAAGCTGGTTGAGAGAATTCCAAGAGTGTGCAAAGCTGTCATCAAGGCAAAGGGTGGCTATTTGAAGAATCTCAAATATACAATAGATTTTGATTTGTTTAACACTTTTTTGGTTACTATATGTGTTATTTCATAGTTTGGATGTCTTCTCTATTATTCTACAATGTAAAAAAGAGAAACCCTTGTGTCCAAACTTTTGACTGGTAGTGTATATATTCCGGACTCGTTCTGATATTTCTGATATTTTGTAACTGTTGGATTCTGTTTGTATTGTTATTGTATTGTTAGGTATTACTGTTCTGTTGGAGCTAAACATAAGCATTTCACTGCATCTGCAAATCTGTGTAAACGACCAATAAACTTTTATTGTATTTTATTTGTAGCCTACTACATAGAGTGTTTGTGTGTTTGTGTGTACTACACATTTTGCTGGAGCCGACCCTGACACCCTGACACCCTGCCACCCTGACACCCTGCCACCCTGACACCCTGCCACCTCCACCTGCACCCTGACACCTGACACCTGACACCCTGCCACCTGACACCCTGACACCCTGCCACCCTGACACCCTGACACCCTGCACCCTGCCACCTGACACCCTGCCACCCTGGCCACCCTGACACCCTGCACCACCTGACACCCTGCACCATGCACCCTGACACCCTGCCACCCTGATACCCTGCCACCCTGACACCCTGACACCCTGACACCCTGCCACCCTGCCACCCTGACACCCTGCCACCCTGACACCCTGACACCCTGCCACCCTGCCACCCTGACACCCTGCCACCCTGCCACCTGCCACCCTGACCACCCTGACACCCTGACACCCTGAACCATGCCACCCTGACACCCTGACACCCTGCACCCGGCCACCCTGACACCCTGCCACCCTGACACCTGCCACCCTGCCACCCTGCCACCCTGCCACCCTGCCACCCTGCCACCCTGCCACCCTGCCACCCTGCCACCCTGCCACCCTGCCACCCTGCCACCCTGACACCCTGACACCCTGACACCCTGACACCCTGACACCCTGCCACCCTGACACCCTGACACCCTGACACCCTGCCACCCTGCCACCCTGCCACCCTGCCACCCTGACACCACTGACACCCCTGACACCCTGCCACCCTGACACCCTGCCACCCTGCCACCCTGACACCCTGCCACCCTGACACCCTGACACCCTGCCACCCTGACACCTGACACCCAGAACCCAGACCTCTTACATCCTTTAATCACTGATACATTTACCATTCACTATCATCCCTTCTATGTTTGTGTTGTGTGTGTGTGTGTGTGTGTGTGTGTTGTGTGTCCCTTGTGTCTCCTCTTTTCATTTGGCATGTCCTCCTGCCAGAACCACAGAGCGCCTCGACTCATTCCATTGGACAGACTGGCTTCATTTCAGCCTGTTGGTCGTTTTCAAAGTACTAATGTGACCGTAAAAGCCAGGTCACTCTCTACAGGAAGGGCTATGATGCCAGCTGTCCTGATAACAAAACTGACAAATCATTATTTTATATTTTGTTCCACTAACGTGTGGTGGAGATACTTGGAGTTTTCACTGATGGTGTTATGTATGTGTTGTACTGTGGGAGAGCTATATTATTAATGCTGGAAAAAACACTAGTATCTGTTTTTCTCTGATTCAATTGTAATGCTGTTGTTTGTAGATACAGTTGAAGTCGAAAGTTTACATACACCTTAGCCAAATACATTTAAACTCAGTTTTTCACAATTCCTGACATTTAATCCACATCATTTTCCATCCTCATGATGCCATCTATTTTGTGAAGTGCACCAGTCCCTCCTGCAGCAAAGCACCCCTACAGCATGATGCTGTCACCCCCGTGCTTCACGGTTTGAGATGGTGTTCTTCGGTTGGCAAGCGTCCCTTTTTGTCCAAATAAAAACGATCTTTGGCACCTTT
>LR778260.1:622271-654771 GCA_902810595.1 Coregonus sp. 'balchen'
ATGGAGGGGGAGGGGGAGAGGAGGGATGAGGGGGAGAGAGAGAGGAGGGAGGAGTGAGGGGGAGGGAGGAGAGAGGGAGTGAGAGAGAGAGGGAGTGGAGGAGAGAGAGGGATAGATGGGGATTAGAGGGGGAGAGAGGATAGGAGAGGGAGAGAGAGTGGGATGGAAGGGGAGATAGAGGGAGTGAGTGGAGGGGAGAAATAGGGAGTGGAGGGGGGAGAGGGGGTGAGAGGGGGAGTGAAGGGGGAGAGGGGGATAGAAGGTGGAGAGAGGGAGTGGAGGGGGGAGAGAGAGGGAATGGAGGGGGAGAGGTGGGATTAGAGGGTGTTGAATGGGGGGAGAGAGGAGCACAAGTGGAGGGGGGAGAGAGAGGGAGTGGAGGGTGAGAGGGGGATAGGAAGTGGAGAGAGAGGGGAGTGGAGGGGGAGAGATAGGGAGTGGAGGGGGAGAGGTGGATAGAGGGTGTGAATGGGGAGAGAGAGGGAATTGATGGGGGAGAGAGCGGTAGTGTGAGAGAGAGGGGATTAGATGGGGAGAGAGGATAGGAGAGGGAGAGAGGGATTGGAAGGGGAGATAGAGGGAATGAGTGGAGGTGAGAAATAGGTAGTGAGTGGAGGGGGAGAGAGAGGGAGTGGAGGTGGGAGAGAGGGAATGGAGGGGGAAAGAGAGGGAGTGGATGAGAAGAGAGAGAGTGGAGGAGGAAAGGGGATAGGAGGGGGAGAGAGGGAGTGGAGGGGGAGTGAGAAGGAGTGGAGGGGGAGTGAGAAGGCATGGAAGGGGAGAGAGAGGGAGTGGAGGGGGAGAGGGGATTAGAGGGGGAGAGGGGAGGGGGGGGAGAGAAAGGGGGTGGAGTATAGGAGAGGGAGAGAGTGCAGGGGAAGGGTGGAGCGGCGGGGGGTGGGGAGAGGGCATGGAGGAGGAGAGGAGATAGGAGAGGGAGAGAGAGAGAGGTAGTGGAGGGGAGAGAGAGGGAGTGGATGTCGAGAGGGGATATGAGGGGGAGAGAGGGAGCGGAGGGGGAGAGGGGGATAGGAGGCAGAGAGAGAGGGGGAGTGAAGGGGGAGGAGAGGGAGCGGAGGGGGGAGGAGGGGAGAGGGGGGATAGGAGGCAGAGAGAGGGGAGAGAGAGAGGGAGTGGAGGGGAGAGAAAGGGATTAGATAGGGAGAGAGGGAATGGAAGGAGAGAGAGGAAGGAGAGTAGGGTGAAAAGGGATGGGGAGAGGGAGGGGGGATTAGAGGGGCGAGAGAGGGAGTGGAGGTTGAGAGAGAGAATGGAGAGGAGGGAGAGAGAGAGGGAGTGGAGGGGAAGAGAGAGGAGTGGAGGGGGGAGAGAGAGGGAGTGGGAGAGAGAAGGATTACATGGGGAGAGAGGGAGTGGAGGTGGAGAGAGAGGGAGTGGAGTGTGAGAAGGGATAGGTGTGGGAAATAGAGTGAGTGGAGGAGGAGAGGGGGAGAGGAAGGGGAGAGGGAGGGAGAGAAAGTTGAGAGAGGGGAGTGGAGGGGGAGGGAAAGGGTGTTGCTGGGGGAGAAGGGGAGTGGAGGAGGAGGAGAGAAGGAGTGGAGGATAGGAAGGGGAGGAAGATAGGGCGGTGAGGGGGAAGAGAGAGGGCAAGGAGGGGGAGAGAGAGGGAGAGGGAGTGGAGTGGGAGAGAGCGGTAGTGGGAGAGAGAGGGAGTAGATCGGAGAGGGGATAGGGGATAAGAGAGGGAGGAGGAGGAGGGATGGAAGGGAGAGAGAGGAATGGAGGGGGAGAGAGAGGGAGTGAGAGAGAGAGGGATTAGATGGGGAGAGAGGATAGGAGAGGGAGAGAGAGGATTGGAAGGGGAGATAGAGGGAGTGAGTGGAGGGGAGAAAGAGGGAGTGAGTGGAGGGGTGAGAGGGGGAGTGGAGGGGGAGAGAGGGGAGGGGAGGGGGAGAGAGAGGAAGTGGAGGGGGATAGGAGGTGGGAGAGAGGGAGAGTGGAGGGGAGAGAGAGAATGAGTGGAGGGGGGAGAGAGAGGGAGTGGAGAGTGGAGGGGGGAGAGAGACTGAGTGGAGGGGGAGAGAGAGGGAGTGGAGGGGGATAGTAGGTGGAGAGAGGGAGTGGACGGGGAGAGAGAGGGAATGGATGGGGAGAGAGTGGTAGTGGGAGAGAGAGGGATTAGATGGGGAGAGAGGATAGGAGAGGGAGAGAGAGGGATTGGAAGGGGAGATAGAGGTAGTGAGTGGAGGGGTGAGGGCAAAAGGAGTGGGAAAAGAAGTGGAGGGGGAGAGAGAGGGAGTGGGGAGGAGAGGAGATAGGAGAGGGAGAGAGAGAGAGGTAGTGAAGGGGGAGAGAGAGGGAGTGGATGTCGAGAGGGGATATGAGGGGGAGAGAGAGAACGAGTGGAGGGGAGAGAGGAGGTGGAGACAGGGAGTGTAGGGGGAGAGAGAGGGAGCGGAGGGGGAGAAGGGGATAGGAGTCAGAGAGAGGGAGATTTGAGGGGAGAGAGAGGGAGTGGACATTGAGAGGGGATAGGAGGGGGAAATAGAGAACAAGTGGAGGGGGGAGAGAGAGGGAGTGGAGGTGGGAGAGAGGGAATGGATGAGAAGAGTGAGAGACTGGAGGAGGAAAGGGGATAGGAGGCGGAGAGAGGGAGTGGACGGGGAGTGAGAGGGAGTGGAGGGGGAGAGAGAGGGAGTGGAGGGGAGAGAAAGGGAGTGGAAGATAGGGGGATAGGAGGTGGGGAGAGGGAGTGGAGGGGGAGAGAGAGGGAGTGGAGGGGAGAGGTGGATAGAGGGTGTGGATGGGGAGAGAGAGGGAATGGACGGGGAGATAGAGGTAGTGAGTGGAGGGGAGAAAGACGGAGTGAATGGGGGGAGAAAGAGGTAGTGAGTGGAGGGGGGTGAGGGCAAAAGGAGTACGAAAGAAGTGGAGGGGGGAGGAGAGAGAGGGAGTGGGAGGAGAGGAGATAGGAGAGGGAAGAGAGAGAGTTAGTGGATGTCGAGAGGGGATATGAGGGGGAGAGAGGAGACCGAGTGGAGGGGAGAGAGGGAGGTGGAGACAGGGAGTGTAGGGGGGGAGAGAGAGAGGGAGCGGAGGGGGGAGAGGGGGATAGGAAGGCAGAGAGAGGGAGATTGGAGGGGGAGAGAGAGGGAGTGGACATTGAGAGGGGGATAGGAGGGGGAAAATAGGAGGAACAAGTGGAGGGGGGAGAGAGAGGGAGTGGAGGTGGGGAGAGAGGGAATGGATGAGAAGAATGAGAGACGGAGGAGGAAAAGGGGATAGGAGGGGGAAGAGAGGAGTGGACGGGGAGTGAGAGGGAGTGGACGGGGAGAGAGAGGTAGTGGAGGGGGAGAGAGAGGGAGTGGAGGGGAGAGAAAGGGAGTGGAAGATAGGGGGATAGGAGGGGAAGAGAGAGGGAGTGGAGGGGGAGAGGGAATAGGAGGGGGAGAGAAAGGGATTGGAGGGGGAGAGAGAGGGAGTGGGAGAGAAAGGGATTAGATAGGGAGAGAGGGAATGGAAGGGGGAGGAGAGAAGGAGTGGAGGGTGAGAAGGATGGGGAGAGGGAGAGAGAGGGGGAGTGGAGGGGAAAGAGAGAGGACATGGAGGGGGAGAGGAGAGAGGGGAGTGGGAGAGAGAGGGAACTACATGGGAAAGAGAGTGAGTGGAAGGGGAGAGGGGGATAGGAGGGGGAGAGAGAGGGAGTGGAAGTTGAGAGAGGGAGTGGAGGGGGAGGGAAAGGGGTTGTGCTGGGGAGAAGGGGGAGTGGAGGAGGAGAGAGAGAAGGAGTGGAGGATAGGAAGGGGAGAGATAGGGAGTTGAGGGGAGAGAGAGGGCAAAGGAGGGGGAGAGGAGAGGGAGTGGAGCGGGAGTGAGAAGGAGTGGAATGGGAGAGAGAGGGAGTGGAGGAGGAGAGGGATTAGAGGGGGGAGAGAGGGAGGGGGTGGGGGAGAAAGGGGGTGGAGTATAGGAGAGTGAGAGAGAGGGAGTGGAGGTAGAGAGGGAGAGAGTGCAGGGGAAGGGTGGAGCGGCGGGGGTGAGAGAGGGCATGGAGGAGGAGAGGAGATAGGAGAGAGAGGGGAGGTAGTGGAGGGAGAGAGAGAGAGGGAGGTGGACTTCGAGAGGGGATATGAGGGGGGAGAGAGAGAACGAGTGGAGGGGGAGAGAGGAGGTGGAGAGAGGGAGTGAAGGGGTATAGAGAGGGAGCGGAGAGAGAGAGGGAGAGTGGAGGGGGAGAGAGAGGGAGTGGACATCGAGAGGGGATAGGAGGGGGAGAGAGAGAGAATAATTGGAGGGGGAGAGAGAGGGAGTGGAGGTGGGAGAGAGGGAATGGAGGGGGAAAGAGAGGGAGTGGAAAGGGAGTGAGAAGGAGTGGAGGGGGAGAGGGAGAGAGAGATATTAGAGTGGGAGAGATAGAGGGAGTGCAGGGGGAGGGGGAAATGGAGGGGGAGAGGATATAGGAGGGGGACAAAGAGGGAGTGGAGGGGAAGATGGGAAATCTAGGGTAAAGAGAGGGAGTGGAGGGGGAGAGAGGGAGTAGAGGGGGAGAAACGGACAGGATAGGGAGAGAGAGGGAGTGGAGGGAGAGATGGGAATAGGAGAGGGAGAGAGGGAGTAGAGGGGGAGAGGGGCACTGGATTGGGAGAGAGTGAGAGAGGGTTTGGAAGGGAAGAGACAGGGTGTTGAGGGAGGGGGAGAGAGAGAGAGTGGAGGGGGAGAGGGGGATAGGAAGGGAGTGAGAGGGGGTGGAAGGGGATATGGGGATAGTACGGATAGAGAGAGGGAGTGGAGGGGGAGAGAGAAAAGGAGAAAGGGAGTGGAGGATAGGAGGGGGAGAGAGTTTGTATTTGTACTTATTCTGGATCCCACTGTCCCCACTGTTCCAAAATGTGTATTTTTATCTGTTTTTTAAATCTAATTTTACTGCTGGCATGAGTTACTTGATGTGGAATAGAGTTCCATGTAGTCATGGCTCTATGTAGTACTGTGCGCCTCCCATAGTCTGTTCTGGACTTGGGGACTATGAAGAGACCTCTGGTGGCATGTCTTGTGGGGTATGCATGGGTGTCCGAGCTGTGTGCCAGTAGTTCAAACAGACAGCTCGGTGCATTCAACATGTCAATACCTCTCACAAATACAAGAAGTGATGAAGTCAATCTCTCCTGGCTCAAAGTGGAGGAGAGATTGACTTCATCACTTCTTGTATTTGTGAGAGGTATTGACATGTTGCATGCATATTATTAATGTTAGCTCTCAGTGTACATCCAAGGGCCAGCCATGCTGCCCTGTTCTGAGCCAATTGCAATTTTCCTAAGTCCCTCTTTGTGGCACCTGACCACACGACTGAACAGTAGTCCAGGTGCGACAAAACTAGGGCCTGTAGGACCTGCCTTGTTGATAGTGCTGTTAAGAATGCAGAACAGCAATTTATTATAGACAGACTTCTCCCCATCCTAGCTATCAATATGTTTTGACCATGACAGTTTACAATCCAGGGTTACTCCAAGCAATTTAGTCTCCTCAACTTGCTCAATTTCCACATTATTCATTACAAGATTTAGTTGAGGTTTAGGGTTTAGTGAATGATTTGTCCCAAACACAATGCTTTTAGTTTGAAATATTTAGGACTAACTTATTCCTTGCTGCCCATTCTGAAACTAACTGCAGCTCTTTGTTAAGTGTTGCAGTCATTTCAGTCGCTGTAGTAGCTGACGTGTATAGTGTTGAGTCATCCGCATACATAGACACACTGGCTTTACTCAAAGCCAGTGGCATGTCGTTAGTAAAGATTGAAAAAATAAGGGGCCTAGACAGCTGCCCTGGGGAATTCCTGATTCTACCTGGATTATGTTGGAGAGGCTTCCATTAAAGAACACCCTCTGTGTTCTGTTAGACAGGTAACTCTTTATCCACAATATAGTAGGGGGTGTAAAGCCATAACACATATGTTTTTCCAGCAACAGACTACAATACAGGACTAAGATTGAATTGTACTTGTCAGATGTGGCAGGGCTTGCAAACTATTACAGACCACAAAGGGAAGCACAGCGCTGCCCAGTGACATGAGCCTACCAGACGAGCTAAATTACTTCTATACTTGCTTTCGAGGCAAGCAACACTGAAGCATGCATGAGAGCATCAGCTGTTCCGGATGACTGTGTGATCACGCTCTCTGTAGCTGATGTGTGTAAGACCTTTAAACAGGTCAACATTCACAAGGCCGCGGGGCCAGACGATTATCAGATTACCAGGAAGTGTACTCTGAGCATGCGCTGACCAACTGGCAAGTGTCTTCACTGACATGTTCAACCTGTCCCTGACTGAGTCTGTAATACCAACATGTTTCAAGCAGACCACCATAGTCCCTGTGCCCAAAAACACTAAGATAACCTGCCTAAATGACTACCGACCCAAAGCACTCATGTCTGTAGCCATGAAGTCCTTTGAAAGGCTGGTAATGGCTCACATCAACACCATTATCCCAGAAACCTAGACCCACACCAATTTGCATACCACCCCAACAGATCCACAGATGATGCAATCTCTATTGCACTCCACAATGCCCTTTCCCACCTGGACAAAAGGAACAGCTATGTGAGAATGCTATTCATTGACTACAGCTCAGCATTCAATACCATAGTGCCCTCAAAGCTCATCACTAAGCTAAGGACCCTGGGACTAAACACCTCCCTCTGCAACTGGATCCTGGACTTCCTGATGGGCCGCCCCCAGGTGGTAAGGGTAGGTAACAAAACATCTGCCACGCTGATCCTCAACACGGGGGCCCGTCAGGGGTGCGTGCTCATTCCCCTCATGTACTCCCTGTTCACCCATGACTGCATGGCCAGGCATGACTCCAACACCATCATTAAGCTTGCCGACTACACAACAGTGGTAGGTCTGATCACCGACAATGATGAGACAGCCTATAGGGAGGAGGTCAGAGACCTGGCCGTGTGGTGCCAGGATAACAACCTCTCCCTCAACGTGATCAAGACAAAGGAGATGATTGTGGACTACAGGAAAAGGAGGACCGAGCACGCCCCCATTCTCATCGACGGGGCTGTAGTAGAACAGGTTGAGAGCTTCAAGTTCCTTGGTGTCCACATCACCAACAAACTATGATGGTCCAAACACCACTAATAATGTTATGAAGAGGGCATGACAAAGCCTATTCCCCATCAGGAGACTGAAAAGATGTGCATGGGTCCTCAGATCCTTAAAAGTTCTACAGCTGCACCATCGAGAGCATCCTGACTGGTATGGCAACTGCTCGGCCTCCGATCGCAAGGCACTACAGAGGGTAGTGCGTACGGCCCAGTACATCACTGGGCCAAGCTTCCTGCCATCCAGGACCTCTATACCAGGCGGTGTCAGAAGAAGGCCCTAAAAATTGTCAAAGACTCCAGCCACCCTAGTCATAGACTGTTCTCTCTGCTACCGCACGGCAAATGGTACCGGAGCGCCAAGTCTAGGTCCAAAAGGCTTCTTAACAGCTTCAACCCCCAAGCCATAAGACTCCTGAACAGCTAATCATGGCTACCCGGACTATTTGCACTGCCCCCCCCACCCCACCCACCCCCCACCCCCCTCTTTTACGCTGCTGCTACTCTCTTTATTATCTATGCATAGTCACTTTAACTCTACCTACATGTACATATTACCTCAATTACCTCGACTAACCGGTGCCCCCGCACATTGACTCTGTACCAGTACCCCCTGTATATAGCCTCGCTACTGTTATTTTACTGCTGCTCTTTAATTTTAAAAAATTGTATTTTTTACTTATCTATTTTTTAATTAACACTTATTTTTCTTAAAACTGCATTGTTGGTTAAAGGCTTGTAAGTAAGCATTTCACTGTAAGGTCTACACCTGTTGTATTCGGCGCATGTGACAAATACAATTTGATTTAATTCGATTTTTTTAACAAACTATGATCGATAATGTCAAAAGCCGCATTGAAGTCTAACAAAACACAAAACAGCCCCCACATTGTTTTTATCACCAATTTATCTCAGCCAATCATCAGTCATTTGTGTAAGTGCTGTGCTTCTTGAATGTTCTTCCCTATAAGCGTGCTGAAAGTTTGTTGTCAATTTGTTAACAGTAAAATAGCATTGTATCTGGTCAAACACCATTGTTTCCAATAGTTTACTAAGGGTTGGTAACAGGCTAATTGGTCGGCTATTTGAGCCAGTAAAGGGGGCTTTACTATTCTTAGGTAGCAGAATGACTTTTGCTTCCCTCCAGGCCTGAGGGCACACACTTTCTAGAAGGCTTAAATTGAAGATATGGCAAATAGGAGTGGCAATATCGTCCGCTATTATCCTCAGTAATTTTCCATCCAAGTTGTCAGACCCCGGTGGCTTGTCATTGTTGATCAACAATAATACTTTTTTCACTTCTTCCATACTTACAATTACAATACTTGTCTTTCATAATTTGGTCAGATATACTTGGATGTGTAGTGTCAGCGTTTGTTGCTTGCATGTCATGCCTAAATTTGCTAATCTTGCCAATGAAAAAAATCATTAAAGTAGTTACCAGTGGGTTTTGTGATGAATGAGCCATCTGATTCAATGAATGATGGAGCACCGTTTGCCTTTTTGCCCAGAATTTCATTGAAGGTGCTCCAAAGCTTTTTACTATCATTCTTTATGTCATTTATCTTTGTTTCATAGTGTAGTTTCTTCTTCTTTTTATTCAGTTTAGTCACATGATTTCTCAATCTGCAGTACGTTTGCCAATCGGTTGTGCAGCCAGACTTATTTGCCATCTCTTTTGCCTCATCCCTCTCAAACATACAATTTTTCAGCTCCTCACCACGGACCAACAAATATTCTTCACATCAACAACATAGTGGAAGAAAGTTTCATTATAATTTTTTTAAATGTTGCCAATCAACACACAACATGTTTTTTGCTTTCAGACGGTACACGGCACGGGTACAGTAATGTGTACTTGAATAATGTGTACTTGAATAATGTGTACCTCAGTAATGTGTACTTGAATAATGTGTACTTTATTTGATAAAAGTGTATATGTCCTATGCTATACCATCTAAACAACACAAAGAATCAACACAAATGGGTCTCCATAAAATTCACTATTATTGAAGGATCATAAAAATGGTCTCTTGAAAATGCATTTTGTATTATGGATCCAGCAGCTACACTTCCTGGGGCAAAATTGAGGCACATTTAAAAACATTACAATACATTTCACAACACATTAAGTGTGTTCCCTCAGGCCACTACTCTACTACCACATATCTACAATACAACATCCATGTGTACGTGTGTGTAGAGGACGTGTCTTATCATGTGTCTGTGCCTGTGTGTCTCTTCACAGTCCCCGCTGTTCCATAAGGTGTATTTTGATCTGTTTTTAAAATCTGATTCTACTGCTTGCATCAGTTACACTCACTTTACGAAAATTACAATGCTTGTCTTTCATAGTTTGGTCAGATATACTTGGATGTGTGGTGTCAGCGTTTGTTGCTGGCATGTCATGCCTAAGTTTGCTAATCTTGCCAATGAAAAAATCATTAAAGTAGTTGGCATTAACAGTTGGTTTTGTGATGAATGAGCCATCTGATTCAATGAATGATGGAGCGGAGTTTGCCTTTTTGGCCAAAATGTCATTGAAGTTGCTCCAAAGCTTTTTACTGTCATTCTTTATATAATTTATATTTGTTTCATAGTGTAGTTTCTTCTTCGTTTTATTCAGTTTAGTCACATGATTTCTCAATTTGCAGTACGTTTGCCAATCGGTTGTGCAGCCAGACTTATTTGACATTTATTTTGCCTCATCCCTCTCAAACATACAATTTTTCAATTCCTCATCAATCCACTCGGATTTAACCGTTTTTACAGTCATTTTCTTAATGGGTGCATGCTTATTAGTAACTGGAATAAGCAATTTCATACATGTTTTAAATCAGCGCCTGGTTGCTCCTCATTACAAACCACAGACCAGCAAATATTCTTTACATCAACAACACAGGAATCACTACAAAACTTATTGTACGACCTCTTATACACAATATTAGGCCCAGCCTTTGGAACTTTGGTTTTCCTAGATATGGCTACTATAATGTGATCAATACATCCGATGGATTTGAATACTGCTTTCAAACTAATTTCTGCAGCATTAGTAAAGATATGATCCATACATGTTGATGATTTCATTCCTGTGCTGTTTGTAATTACCCTGGTAGGTTGATTGATAACCTGAACCAGGTTGCAGGCACTGGTTACAGTTTGAAGCCTTCTCTTGAGTGGTTAGCCTGATGAAAGCCACTCAATATTTAAATCACCCAGAAAGTGTACCTCTCTATTGACATCACATACATTATACACTACCAGTCAAAAGTTAGGACACACCTACTAATTTAAGGGTTTTTCTTTATTTTTAAAATGTTTTACATTGTAGAATAATAGTGAAGAAATATAAACTATGAAATAACACATATGGAATTTATGTAGTAACCAAAAAAGGGTTAAACAAATTAAAATATATTTTATATTCGATATTCTTCAAATAGTCACCCTTTGCCTTGATGACAGCTTTGCACACTCTTGGCATTCTCTCATCCAGCTTCATGAGGTAGTCACCTGGAATGCATTTCAATTAACAAGTGTGCCTTCTTAAAAGTTAATTTGTGGGATTTCTTTCCTTCTTAATGCGTTTGGGCCAATCAGTTGTGTTGTGACAAGGTAGGGGGGGGTATACAGAAGATAGCTCTATTTGGTAAAAGACCAAGTCCATATTGTGGCAAGAACAGCTCAAATAAGCAAAGAGAAATGACAGTCAATCATTACTTTAAGACATGAAGGTCAGTCAATACCGAAAATGTCAATAACTTTGAAAGTTTCTTCAAGTGCAGTCGCAAAAACCATCAAGAGCTATGATGAAACTGTCTCTCCTGAGGACCGCCCCAGGACTGGAAGACCCAGAGTTACCTCTGCTGCAGAGGATAAGTTCATTAGAGTTACCAGCCTCTTAAGGATCGAACACTTTTTTTCAATTATCGCTTTAAATGTCATACCCAAATCTAACTGCATGTAGCTCAGGACCTGAAGCAAGGATTGCATATTCTTGATACCATTTGAAAGGAAACACTTTGAAGTTTGTGGAAATGTGACATTAATGTAGGAGAATATAACACATTAGATCTGGTAAAAGATAGTAAAAACAAAAAAACATGCGTTTTTATGTTTTTTGTATCATCTTTAAAATGCAAAAGAAAGGCCACAATATAATATTGCAGTTTAGGCGCAATTTAGATTTTGGCCACTAGATGACAGCAGTGTGTATGCAACGTTTCAGACTGATCCAGTGAAGCATTGCAATACTGGACTATTTTGTATCAAGTCTGCCCAAATGTGCCGAATTGGTCAATTGATACATTTTCAAGAACATAACTATAGAGAACATACAGAAATGATAAGGTAATACAAAATGTAAGTTTACACACTCCCAGGAATGTCATTCATGATGGATCATTAGCTTATACACTAACTTTTACACATCTAGATGCCTGGGCGGGGTGGGTGTGGAGCCAGAGAAAGCAAGGGTTCAAACTGTAGAACCCAGTTCCTACATTTGAATATAAAAATTGATTTTATCAAACAAAATTATGCTACATTTTATCTCTGGGACCATCAGGATGACAAATCAGAGCAAGATTACTGAACGTAAGTACATTATTTACCTTCAGAGGTGAATGTATCAAACCAGTTGCCGTGATAAGTTTTTTGTTGTTGTGCACTCTCCTCAAACAATAGCATGGTATGTTTTTCACTGTAATAGCTACTGTAAATTGGACAGTGCAGTCAGATTAACGAGAGTTTAAGCTTTCTGCCCAAATGTCTATGTCCTGGAAAGTTTGCTGTTACTTACAACAGTCATGCTAATCACATTAGCGCATGTTAGCTCAATCGTCCCGGTTACCAGCCTCAGAAATTGCAGCCAATATAAATGCTTCACAGAGTTCAAGTAACAGACACCTCTCAACTTCAAATGTTCAAAGAGAGGACTGTGTTAATCAGGCATTCATGGTCGAATTACTGCAAAGAAACCACTGCTAAAGGACACCAATAAGAAGAAGAGACTTGCTTGGGCCAAGAAACATGAGCAATGGACATTAGACCGGTGGAAAATTTGAGATTTTTGGTTCGTCTTTGTGAGACGCGGTGCGGGTGAACGGATGATCTCCGCATGTGTAGTTCCCACCGTGAAGCATGGAGGAGGAGGTGTTATGGTGTGGGGGTGCTTTGCTGGTGACACAGTCTGTGATTTATTTAGAATTGAAGGTACACTTAACCAGCATGGCTACCACAGCATTCTGCAGCGATACACAATCCCATCTGGTTTGGGCTTAGTGGGACTATCATTTGTTTTTCAACAGGACAATGACCCAACACACCTCCAGGTTGTGTAAGGGCTATTTTACCAAGAAGGAGAGTGATGGAGTGCTGCATCAGATGACCTGGCGTCCACAATCCCCTGACCTCAACCCAATTGAGATGGTTTTGGAAGAGTCGGACGGCAGAGTGAAGGAAAAGCAGCCAACAAGTGCTCAGCATATGTGGGAACTCCTTCAAGACTGTTGGAAAAGCATCCCAGGTGAAGCTTGTTGAGAGAATGCCAAGAGTGTGCAAAGCTGTCATCAAGGCAAAGGGTGGCAATTTGAAGATTCTCAAATATAAAATATACGTTGATCTGTTTAACAGTTTTTTGTTTACTACATGATTCCATATGTGGTATTTCATAGTTTTGATGTCTTCACTATTATTCTACAATGTAAAAAACTGTACAAAATAAATAAAAACCCTTGAATGAGTAGGTGTGTCCAAACTTTTGGCTGGTACTGTATATTATCAAGTATTTCAAACATGTTATCCGGATACTGACTGTTAACACTTGGTTGTCTATAGCAGCTTCACACCAGAATGGGCTTTAGGTGAGGCAGATGAACCTGTAGCCAAATTACTTCAACAGTATTTAACATGAGATCCTCTCTAAGCTTTAGAGGAATGTGGTTCTGAATATAGACTGCAACACTGCCTCCGTTGGCATTTTTGTATTTTCTGTAAATGTTATAACCTTGTATTGCTACCACTGTATCATCAAAGGTATTATCTAAGTGAGTTTCAGAGATTGTCAGAATATGAATGCCATCTGTTACTAGCAAATTATTGATTTTGTGAACCTTGTTTCTTAAGCTACATATGTTAACGTGGGCTATTGTTAACACTTTTCTGGAATGCTTGATTATTTTTCTTAGAGGTAGACATACTCAAGTTATTTTTATTAGTGCAGGGTGAGCTGCACACAGTGGACTTCCTACTAGGGCACACCACCTCAGTGCTAACAGTATCACTCTGGTTCATAGGCATATGAGTACTGCATACAATAGCTGTAGGATCAGCAGAGGAATTCAGGGCAGTTAGAGGAACATAAATTAGGTTATTTACATTGTGTCTTCCAACGCCCCTAAAATAATGTACATTTGCTGAAGCATTTTAATAACTCAGCAACACAATGGTAGGGATTAAATGAGCTGGACTTGGGTCATTGATAAGTCATTGTCTCAACGCAGCCTTAAAATGCTGTGAAAGGGTCCAGGAACCCAAATGATTTGGGTGGATCCCATCCTCCTTATAATACGAGCTTTGTTTCCAGAAGGTATCAAAATTGTAAATAAATGTTACACCCACATTGAGGGAGGGTGAGAGGGAGTGGAGGTGGCGAGAGAGGGAGTGGAGAGGGAGAAGGGGAGTGGAGTGGGAGGAGGGAGAGAGGGAGTGGAGGGGGAGAGGTGGAATGGAGGGGGAGAGAGAGGTAGTGGACAGGGAGAGAGAAGGAGTGAAGAGGGAGAGAGTGGGAGTGGAGGGGGTGGAGTGTGATTAAGAGGTGCGAGAGAGTAGGGAACTTGGAGGGGGTGAGGGGGATAAGGGTCGGAGAGAGAGGGAGTGGAGAGGGAGAAGGGAGATGGGGGGATAGAGGAGGAGGTAGTGGAGAGGAGAGGTAGTGGAGGGAGAGAAGAGTTAGGAGGGAGGGTGGAGTGGGAGGGGGATGAAGTAGGGCAGGGGTATGAGAGGGGGATAGAGATGAAGTAGGAGAGAGTGGGATGGGTGAGGGGATATGAGAGAAGAGAGGGAGTTAGGTGATGGGCAGATAGAGGGGGGAGAGGGAGGGGTGGGGGTTTTGGAGGGGGTGAGGGGGATAAGAGGGCGAGAGAGAGGGAGTGGAGGGGGTGAGGGGGATAAGAGGGCGAGAGAGAGGGAGTGGAGGGTGAGAGGTGGAGTGGAGGGGGAGAGAGAGGGAGTGGAGGGGGTGAGGAGGATATAAGGGGATAGAGCGGGAGGTGAGGGGGAGAGGAGGATAGGAGTTGGAGAGTGAGTGGAGTGGAGGGGTAGAGAGGGAGTGGACGGGGAGAGAGATGGAATGGAGGGGGAGAGGGGATAGGAGGGGAAGAGAGTGGGAGTGGAGAGGGAGAGGAGTCAAAGAGGGGGATGGAGGAGAGATAGGGAGAGGATAGGGAGAGGGGATAGGAGAGGTAGAGAGAGGGAGAGGGAATGGAGGTAAAGAGGGGGATAGCAGGGGAAGAGAGAGGGAGAGGAGAAGGAGAGAGAAGTAGGGGGAGAAAGAGGGATGGAGGGATGGGAGGGGGATAGGAGGGTGAGATAGAGGGAGTGGACGTGGAGAGACAGGGAGTGGACGTGGAGAGACAGGGAGTGGACGTGGAGAGACAGGGAGTGGACGTGGAGAGACAGGGAGTGGACGTGGAGAGACAGGGAGTGGACGTGGAGAGACAGGGAGTGGACGTGGAGAGTCAGGGAGTGGAGATAGAGCTTCCCCGGGCTGTGTTTAAGACTGTCACTGTATTTCCATGTACCTTGAAGTGTTAAATTATTTATATTTTCATTGCTTCGAATGTATGTGAAAGTGGTTGGGATATTTGGAATAATATAGGAACCCAGGACTGATTGTGAAGTAAAGAGACCTCTTCATTATTATGATAAACGGAATTCTATGGAGGCTGTGCTGTTGTTGTGTGTAGACAGTATGTATGTGTTTTAATTTCTGATAATAATAATAATAATAATAATAATAATGATATGTTGACTGGGATATTGTAATTTGATATAGATATACAGTAGATATAGAGTACATGATTATAGCTAGCATTGGAACTCCATTAAACCTGTTTTGAATTGATGTGGTTTGGTTACCTGCTATGACACCGATCCCGTCCTCGCAGTCGAAATCAGAGAACTCACTGTGAATCATTCTCTGGGACACTGGGAAGAAGAGCAAAAGAAGAAAAGAGAAAGATAGAAAGAGGAAGTGAAGAAAGCGTGAGAGGAATGTCTAGAGCCGCCTTGTCGTGACAGAATTCTGTTATCCTTTTTCACTAATCCACCACAGGTCAGTACGGGTCAATACGGGTCAATACTGGTCAATACGGGTCAATACGGGTCAGTACGGGTCAGTACGGGTCAATACTGGTCAATACTGGTCAATACGGGTCAATACGGGTCAGTACGGGTCAGTACGGGTCAATACTGGTCAGTACGGGTCAGTACGGGTCAGTACGGGTCAGTACGGGTCAATACTGGTCAGTACGGGTCAGTACGGGTCAATACTGGTCAGTACGGGTCAATACGGGTCAATACGGGTCAGTACGGGTCAGTACGGGTCAGTACGGGTCAGTAAAGGTCAGTACGAGTCAATACAGGTCAGCACGGTTCAATGGGGGTCAGTACGAGTCAGTACGGGTCAGAACGGTCAATACGGGTCAGTACTAATCAGTACGGATCACTATGGGTCAGTACGGGTTAATATGGGTCAGTACGGGTAAATACTGGTCAATTCGGGTCAGTTTAAGTTAGTACTGGTCAGTATGACTCAATACCGGTCAATACGGACCAATACGAGTCAGTACGGGTCAATTTATTTCAGTATGGGTCAGTATGAGTCAAAACCAGTCAATACGGGTCAGTATGCGTCAGAACAGGTCAATACGGGTCAATACAAAATTAAATAAAATCAAATTGTATTTTTCACATGGCCGAATACAACAGGTGTAGAACTTACCATGAAATGCTTACTTACAAGCCCTTAAAAAAAAATAAGAGTTAACAAAAATATTTACTAAATAAACTAAAGTAAAAAATAAAAGAGCAACAATAAAATAACAATAACGAGGCTATATACAGGGGGTACCGGTACCGAGTCAAGGTGCGGGGGTACAGGTTAGTCAAGGTAATTGAGGTAATATTTACATGTAGGTAGAGTTAAAGTGACTATGCATTGATAATAGATAATAAACAGTGAGTAGCAGCAGTGTAAAAAAAAAGGTGGAGGGGTCAATGCAAATAGTCCGGGTAGCCATTTGATTAGCTGTTCAGCAGTCTTATGACTTGACAGTAGAAGCTGTTAAGAAGCCTTTTGACTAGACTTGGCGCTCCGGTACCGCTTGCCGTGCGGTAGCAGAGAGAACAGTCCATGACTTGGATGACTGGAGTCTTTGAACATTTTTAGGGCCTTCCTCTGACACCGCCTGGTATAGAGGTACTGGATGGCAGGAAGCTTGGCCCCAGTGATGTACTGAGCCGTACGCTCTACCCTCTGTAGCGCCTTGTGGTCGGAGGCCGAGCAGTTGCCATACCAGGCTGGGATGCAACCAGTCAGGATGCTCTCGATGGTGCATCTGTATAACTTTTTGATGATCTGAGGACCCTTGCCAAACCTTTTCAGTCTCCTGAGGGGGAATAGGCATTGTCGTGCCCTCTTCATGACTGTCTTGGTGTGTTTGGACCATGATAGTTTGTTGGTGATGTGGACAGCACGGGTCAGTACGAATCAGTATGAGTCAATACAGGTCAATACGTGTCAGTATGATTCAGTAGAGGTCATTACGGGTCAGTACGGGTCAGTACGGTTCAGCACGGTTCAGCACGGGTCAGTACGAATCAGTATGGGTCAGTACAGGTAAATACGGGTCAGTAGGGGAAACTAATCTCTAATTGGGTCACAGGGACACACCTCACTGACACTGACTACATGGCCCACACAAAGCAAGAGGAAATGTGTCTCTCTCATCACAAAGTTTCGCTTGTTAATACAAGTACGGGTCAATATGGGTTAGTATGAGTCAGTACGGGTTAATACGGGTAAGTACGAAATAGTCAAACATATTTTTTTCATTAAATGTTTTAGTAATTCAGCAGACGTTCTTAACAAGAGCAAATTACAGGAGCAGTGAGGTTTAAGTGCCTTGCTCAAGTGGACATCGACAGATTTTTCACCTAGTTGGCTCGGTGATTTGAACAAGTGACCTTTCGGTTACTGGCCCATCGCTCTTAACTGCTAGTCTACCTTCTGCCCTCAATACGGGTCAGTTTGATTCAGTACGGGTCAATATGGGTCAGTACGGGTCAGTACGGGTCAATACTGGTCAGTACGGGTCAGTATTAGTCAGTAGGGGTCAAATCGGGTCAGTTCGGTTGAGTATGGGTCAGTACGGGTCAGTACGGGTCAGTACCGTTCAGTATGAGTCAGTAGGGGTCAATACGGGTCAGTACGGGTCAGTATTGGTCAGTATTGGTCAGTAAGGGTCAATATGAGTCAATACCGGTCAATATGGGTCAGTATGAATCAGTAGAGGTCATTACGGGTCAGTACGGCTCAGTACGGGTCAGTACAGGTCAATACGGGTCAGTTCAGTGTAGTATGGGTCAGTACGGGTCAATACGGGTCAATACTGGTCAGTATGGTTCAGTATGAGTCAATACCGGTCAATACTGGTCAGTATGAATCAGTAGAGGTCAATACGGGTCAATACGGGTCAGTATGAATCAGTAGAGGTCAATACGGGTCAATACGGGGTCAGTATGAATCAGTAGAGGTCAATGCTGACCCGTATTGACCCATATTGACCTCTACTGATTCATACTGACCAGTATTGACCGGTATTGACTCATACTGAACCATACTGACCAGTATTGACCCGTATTGACCCATACTGACCCATACTACACTGAACTGACCCGTATTGACCTGTACTGACCCGTACTGAGCCGTACTGACCCGTAATGACCTCTACTGATTCATACTGACCCATATTGACCGGTATTGACTCATATTGACCCCTACTGGGGCGGCAGGTAGCTTAGTGGTTAAGAGCGTTGTGCCAGTAACCGAAAGGTCGCTGGTTCTAATCCCCGAGCTGACTAGGTGAAAAATCTGTCGATGTGCCCTTGAGCAAGGCACTTAACCCTAATTGCTCATGTAAGTCGCTCTGGATAAGAGCGTCTGCTAAATGACTAAAAATGAAATGAAATGAATGCGGGTCAATACTGGTCAGTACGGTTCAGTATGAGTCAGTACGGGTCAGTTTTGGTCAGTAAGGCTCAGTATGAGTCAATACAGGTCAGTATGAATCAGTACAGTTCAATACAGTTCAGTACAGGTCAGTAGGATTCAGTTTGGTTCAGTACGGGTCAAAAGGGGTCAATACGGGTCAATTCGGTTCAGATCGGGTCAATAGGTGTCAGTACACGTCAGTACAGGTCAGTAATGGTCAGTAAGGGTCAGTATGAGTCAATATCGGTCAATACGGGTCAGTATGAGTCAGCACAGGTCAATACGGTTCAGTACTGGTCAGCACAGGTCAGTACGGGTCAATAATGGTCAGTACGGGTCAGTACGGGTCAATACTGGTCAGTACGTGTCAATATTAGTCAGTACGGGTCAATACGGGTCAGTACAGGTCAGTACGGGTCAGTATTGGTCAGTAAGGGTCAATTTTAGTCAATATTGGTCAATACGGGTCAGTATGAATCAGCACTGGTCAATACGGGTCAGTACGGGTCAGTATTGGTCAGTATTGGTCAATACGGGTCAGTATGAATCAGTAGAGGTCATTACAGGTCAGTATGGGTCAGTATAGGTGAGTATTGGTCAATAACGGCCAGAACGGGTCATTACGGGTCAATACTGGACAGTACGGCTCAGTATGAGTCAATACCGGTCAATACGGGTCAGTATGAATCAGTAGAGGTCAATACGGGTCAGTACGGTTCAGTATGAGTCAGTACGGGTCAATACGGGTCAATTCGGGTCAGTACGGCTCAGTACGTGCCAATACTGGTCAATACGGGTCAATTCGGATCAGTACCGGTCAATACTGGTCAGTACGGGTCAGTATTAGTCAGTACGGGTCAGTATGAATCCGTACAGGTCAATATGGATCAGTACGGTTCAGTACGATACAGTATGCTTCATTACACGTCAATACGGGTCAACACGGGACAGTACGCGTCAGTACAGTATAATACGGGTCAGTATGGGTCACTACAGGTCAACACGGCTCCGTACGAATCAGTATGGGTAAGTACGGGTAAATACCGGTCAATACGGGTCAGAACGAGTCAGTATGGGTCACTACGGGTCAGAACGGGTCAATAAGGGTCAGTATGGGTAAACAAGGGTCAGTACGGGTCAGTATGGGTCAGTATTGGTCAGAAATGGTCTGTATTGGTCAATACCGGTCAATACGGGTCAGTATGAATCAGTACAGGTCAATACGGGTCATTACGGGTCAATACTGGTCAATACGGGTCAGTATGAATCATTACGGGTCAATACTGGTCAGTACGGGTCAGTATTAGTCAGTTAGGGTCAGTACGTGTCAATACTTGTCAGTACGGGTCAATTCGGGTCAGTACGGGTCAGTATGGGTCAATACTGGTCAGTACGGGTCAGAATTAGTCAGTACGGGTCATTATGAAACAGTAAAGGTCAATACGGGTCAGTTAGGGTAAGTACTGTTCAGTATGGGTCAGTACGGGTCAATTCGGGACAGTATTAGTCAATACGGGTCAATGTTAGTCAGTACGGGTCAATACGGGTCAGTACAGGTCAGTACGTGTTAGTATTGGTCAGTAAGGGTCAGTATGCATCATTACAAGTCAATACCGGTCAATACGGGACTGTATGAATCAGTACAGGTCAATACTGGTCAGTACGGTTCAGTATGGGTCAGTACGGGTCAGTACGGGTCAGTACGGGTCAAAACGGGTCAATTCGGGTCAGTACTCGGTGCCTCCCGAGTGGCGCAGTGGTCTGAGGCACTGCATCACAGTGCTGGCTCTGTCGTAGCCGGCCGCGACCGGGAGACCCATGGGGCGGCGCACAATTGGCCCAGGGTAGGGGAGGGAACTGATGTAGCTCAGTTGGTAGAGCATGGCGCTTGCTGGTGGAGAGATGGTTAGGTGTGTGGGGCTGGAGGATAGATGGTTAGGTGTGTGGGGCTGGAGGAAAGATGGTTAGGTGTGGTGTTGGTGGAGACATGGTGTGGTGTTGGTGGAGACATGGTTAGGTGTGGTGTTGGTGGAGAGATGGTTAGGTGTGGTGCTGATGGAGACATGGTTAGGTGTGGTGCTGGTGTACACATGGTTAGGTGTTCTGCTGGTGGAGACATGGTTAGGTGAGGTGCTGATGGAGACATGGTTAGGTGTGGTGCTGGTAGAGACATGGTTAGGTGTGGTGCTGGTGTACACATGGTTATGTGTGGTGCTGGTGGAGAGATGGTAAGGTGTGGTGCTGATGGTGACATGGTTAGGTGTGGTGCTGGTGGATACATGGTTAGGTGTGGTGCTGGTGGAGACATGGTTAGGTGAGGTGCTGGTGGAGACATGGTTAGGTGAGGTGCTGGTGGAGACATGGCTAAGTGTGGTGCTGGTGTACACATGGTTAGGTGTGCTGCTGGTGGAGACATGGTTAGGTGTGGTGCTGGTGGAGACATGGTTAGGTGTGGTGCTGGTGGAGACATGGTTAGGTGTGGTAATGGTAGAGACATGGTTAGGTGTGGTGCTGGTGTACACATGGTTAGGTGTGGTGCTGGTAGAGACATGGTTAGGTGTGCTGCTGGTGGAGACATGGTTAGGTGTGGTGCTGGTGGAGACATGGTTAGGTGTGGTGTTGGTGGAGACATGGTTAGGTGTGGTGCTGGTAGAGACATGGTTAGGTGTGGTGTTGGTGGAGACATGGTTAGGTGTGGTACTGGTGGAGACATGGTTAGGTGTGGTGCTGGTGGAGACATGGTTAGGTGTGGTAATGGTAGAGACATGGTTAGGTGTGGTGCTGGTGTACACATGGTTATGTGTGGTGCTGGTGGAGACATGGTTAGGTGTGGTGCTGGTGTACACATGGTTAGGTGTGCTGCTGGTGGAGACATGGCTAGGTGTGGTGTTGGTGTACACATGGTTAGGTGTGGTGCTGGTGGAGACATGGTTAGGTGTGGTGCTGGTGGAGACATGGTTAGGTGTGGTGCTGGTGGAGACATGGTTAGGTGTTGGTGGAGACATGGTTAGGTGTGGTGCTGGTAGAGACATGGTTAGGTGTGGTGCTGGTGGAGAGATGGTTAGGTGTGGTGTTGGTGGAGAGATGGTTAGGTGTGCTGCTGGTGGAGACATGGTTAGGTGTGCTGCTGGTGGAAACATGGTTAGGTGTGGTGCTGGTGTACACATGGTTAGGTGTGGTGCTGGTAGAGACATGGTTAGGTGTGGTGCTGGTGAAGAGATGGTTAGGTGTGGTGCTGGTGGAGACATGGTTAGGTGTGGTGTTGGTGTACACATGGTTAGGTGTGGTGCTGGTAGATACATGGTTAGGTGTGCTGCTGGTGGAGACATGGTTAGGTGTGGTGTTGGTGGAGACATGGTTAGGTGTGGTGCTTGTGTACACATGGTTAGGTGTGCTGCTGGTGGAGACATGGTTAGGTGTGGTACTGGTGGAGACATGGTTAGGTGTGCTGCTGGTGGAGACATGGTTAGGTGTGGTGTTGGTGGAGACATGGTTAGGTGTGGTGCTGGTGGAGACATGGTTAGGTGTGGTGCTTGTGTACACATGGTTAGGTGTGCTGCTGGTGGAGACATGGTTAGGTGTGGTGCTGGTGGAGACATGGTTAGGTGTGCTGCTGGTGGAGACATGGTTAGGTGTGGTGTTGGTGGAGACATGGTTAGGTGTGGTGCTGGTGGAGACATGGTTAGGTGTGCTGCTGATGGAGACATGGTTAGGTGTGGTGTTGGTGGAGACATGGTTAGGTGTGCTGCTGGTGGAGACATGGTTAGGTGTGCTGCTGGTGGAGACATGGTTAGGTGTGGTGTTGGTGGAGACATGGTTAGGTGTGGTGTTGGTGGAGACATGGTTAGGTGTGCTGCTGGTAGAGACATGGTTAGGTGTGCTGCTGGTGTAAACATGGTTAGGTGTGCTGCTGGTGGAGACATGGTTAGGTGTTGTGTTGGTGGAGACATGGTTAGGTGTGGTGCTGATGGAGACATGGTTAGGTGTGGTGCTGGTGGAGACATGGTTAGGTGTGGTGCTGGTGGAGACATGGTTAGGTGTGGTACTGGTGGAGACATGGTTAGGTGTGCTGCTGGTGGAGACATGGTTAGGTGTGGTGTTGGTGGAGACATGGTTAGGTGTGGTACTGGTGGAGACATGGTTAGGTGTGGTGTTGGTGGAGACATGGTTAGGTGTGCTGCTGGTGGAGACATGGTTAGGTGTGGTAATGGTAGAGACATGGTTAGGTGTGGTGCTGGTGTACACATGGTTAGGTGTGGTGCTGGTGGAGACATGGTTAGGTGTGCTGCTGGTGGAGACATGGTTAGGTGTGGTGTTGGTGGAGACATGGTTAGGTGTGGTGTTGGTGGAGACATGGTTAGGTGTGCTGCTGGTGGAGACATGGTTAGGTGTGCTGCTGGTGGAGACATGGTTAGGTGTGGTGTTGGTGGAGACATGGTTAGGTGTGCTGCTGGTGGAGACATGGTTAGGTGTGCTGCTGGTGGAGACATGGTTAGGTGTGGTGTTGGTGGAGACATGGTTAGGTGTGCTGCTGGTGGAGACATGGTTAGGTGTGGTGCTGGTGGAGACATGGTTAGGTGTGCTGCTGGTGGAGACATGGTTAGGTGTGGTAATGGTAGAGACATGGTTAGGTGTGGTGCTGGTGTACACATGGTTAGGTGTGGTGCTGGTGGAGACATGGTTAGGTGTGCTGCTGGTGGAGACATGGTTAGGTGTGGTGTTGGTGGAGACATGGTTAGGTGTGGTGTTGGTGGAGACATGGTTAGGTGTGCTGCTGGTGGAGACATGGTTAGGTGTGCTGCTGGTGGAGACATGGTTAGGTGTGGTGTTGGTGGAGACATGGTTAGGTGTGCTGCTGGTGGAGACATGGTTAGGTGTGCTGCTGGTGGAGACATGGTTAGGTGTGGTGTTGGTGGAGACATGGTTAGGTGTGCTGCTGGTGGAGACATGGTTAGGTGTGGTGCTGGTGGAGACATGGTTAGGTGTGTGATGGGACTGGGACCTACTCTGTAACCTCCTAGAGGGGCTCTCTCCCTGCAGTAGTTTCCTCTGCATGTAGGGTGAGGGGTTGGGCATTGGCATGAAGGATATATCGTGGGTCTGCATCTTGTACCAGTGGGCTGTGTCGTCCATCAGGGCTGTCTCCAGTTCTATGAGGATCTGACAACACAACACATTTATTCACTGACTTAGCAGAAGATCATGTAAACAGATCATGTAAACATGTGATCCAAACAGAAACATTGGGCTGATGCTCTCTTCTGTCAAAGATCAAAGTTCAAGGGTTACAATTATCAAATTGCAGAAGGAGAGCAAACAAATTCCAAATACAACATCTAACCCTAAATCTAAATCTACAAAGACTATTTCTGTATCATTTGTAAAAGTGAGAACAATCTGTACATCCCAGTGTAGCTACTTGAATCATGATCAGATGATGTATTGTTTCTGATGTATGTCATGTTACATTATGTTACATTATGTTATCTGTTGTGTTATGATAACTTCTGTTATGTTACATTATGTTACATTATGTTATGTTGTGTTACATTATGTTATGTTACATTATGTTATGTCATATTTTTTATTTTTTTTATTTCACCTTTATTTAACCAGGTAAGCCAGTTGAGAACAAGTTCTCATTTACAACTGCGACCTGGCCAAGATAAAGCAAAGCAGTGCGATAAAAACAACACAGAGTTACATATGAGGTAAAACAAAACATAAAGTCAAAAATACAACAGAAAAAATATATACAGTGTGTGCAAATGTAGTAAGTTATGGAGGTAAGGCAATAAATAGGCTATAGTGCAAAATAATTACAATTAGTATTAACACTGGAACGATAGAGATGATGTGCAAATAGAGATACTGGGGTGCAAATGAGCAAAATAAATAACAATATGGGGATGAGGTAGTTTGGTGGGCTAATTTCAGGTGGGCTGTGTACAGGTACAGTGATCGGTAAGGTGCTCTGACAACTGATGCTTAAAGTTAGTGAGGGAGATGAGAGTCTCCAGCTTCAGAGATTTTTGCAATTTGTTCCAGTCATTGGCAACAGAGAACTGGAAGGAATGGCGGCCAAAGGAGGTGTTGGCTTTGGGGATGACCAGTGAGATATACCTGCTGGAGCGCATACTACGGGTGGGTGTTGCTATGGTGACCAATGAGCTAAGATAAGGCGGGGATTTGCCTAGCAGTGATTTATAGATGGCCTGGAGCCAGTGGGTTTGGCGACGAATATGTAGTGAGGACCAGCCAACAAGAGCGTACAGGTCACAATGGTGGGTAGTATATGGGGCTTTGGTGACAAAACGGATGGCACTGTGTTAGACTACATCCAATTTGCTGAGTAGAGTGTTGGAGGCTATTTTGTAAATGACATCGCCGAAGTCAAGGATCGGTAGGATAGTCAGTTTTACGAGGGCATGTTTGGCAGAATGAGTGAAGGAGGCTTTGTTGCGAAATAGGAAGCCGATTCTAGATTTAACTTTGGATTGGCGATGCTTAATGTGAGTCTGGAAGGAGAGTTTACAGTCTAACCAGACACCTAGGTATTTGTAGTTGTCCACATACTTTAAGTCAGACCCACCGAGAGTAGTGATTCTAGTCGGGCGGGCGGGTGCAAGCAGCGTTCGATTGAAGAGCATGCATTTAGTTTTGCCAGCGTTTAAGAGCAGTTGGAGGCTACTGAAGGAGTGTTGTATGGCATTGAAGCTCGTTTGGAGGTTTGTTAACACAGTGTCCAATGAAGGGCCAGATGTATACAAAATGGTGTCGTCTGCGTAGAGGTGGATCTGAGAGTCACCAGCAGCAAGAGCGACATCATTGATATATACGGAGAAAAGAGTCGGCCCGAGAATTGAACCCTGTGGCACCCCCATAGAGACTGCCAGAGGTCCAGACAACAGGCCCTCCGATTTGACACATTGAACTCTATCTGAGAAGTAGTTGGTGAACCAGGCGAGGCAGTCATTTGAGATATTATGTTGTGTTATGCAACATTATGTTATTGTGTAATGTTTCTTACCCCTCCCATGAATTCACTCTCTTCCTCTCTGACCCTGGCCTGGTCCCACAAAGTGATCTCCAGCATGCGCTCTCTAAACTCCCTCCAGTGGACCGGCATGTACATGAACGTCTGGTTCCATTTAGGCTCCATGGATTTCTTCACCGTTTTCGTTCTCCTTTTGCTTTTGTCACTAGAAGGAAGGATACCATATCATTTACAACTACAGTTTATGGCAGTAATATAACCATGGTATAAGACAATAAAACAACCATGGTATAAGACAATAAAACAACCATGGTATAAGACAATAAAACAACCATGGTATAAGACAATAAAACAACCATGGTATAAGACAATAAAACAACCATGCTATAAGACAATAAAACAACCATGGTATAAGACAATAAAACAACCATGGTATAAGACAATAAAACAACCATGGTATAAGACAATAAAACAACCATGGTACAGTGGGGAGAACAAGTATTTGATACACTGCTGATTTTGCAGGTATTCCTACTTACAAAGCATGTAGAGGTCTGTAATTTTTATCATAGGTACACTTCAACTGTGAGAGACGGAATCTAAAACAAAAATCCAGAAAATCACATTGTATGATTTTTAAGTAATTAATTTGCATTTTATTGCATGACATAAGTATTTGATCACCTACCAACCAGTAAGAATTCCGGCTCTCACAGACCTGTTAGTTTTTCTTTAAGAAGCCCTCCTGTTCTCCACTCATTACCTGTATTAACTGCACCTGTTTGAACTCGTTACCTGTATAAAACACACCTGTCCACACACTCAATCAAACAGACTCCAACCTCTCCACAATGGCCAAGACCAGAGAGCTGTGTAAGGACATCAGGGATAAAATTGTAGACCTGCACAAGGCTGGGATGGGCTTCAGGACAATAGGCAAGCAGCTTGGTGAGAAGGCAACAACTGTTGATGCAATTATTAGAAAATGGAAGAAGTTCAAGATGACGGTCAAACACCCTCGGTCTGGGGCTCCATGCAAGATTTCACCTCGTGGGGCATCAATGACCATGAGGAAGGTGAGGGATCAGCCCAGAACTACACGGCAGGACCTGGTCAATGACCTGAAGAGAGCTGGGACCACAGTCTCAAAGAAAACCATTAGTAACACACTACGCCGTCATGGATTAAAATCCTGCAGCGCACGCAAGGTCCCCCTGCTCAAGCCAGCGCATGTCCAGGCCCGTCTGAAGTTTGCCAATGACCATCTGGATGATCCAGAGGAGGAATGGGAGAAGGTCATGTGGTCTGATGAGACAAAAATAGAGCTTTTTGGTCTAAACTCCACTCGCCGTGTTTGGAGGAAGAAGAAGGATGAGTACAAACCCAAGAACACCATCCCAACCATGAAGCATGGAGGTGGAAACATCATTATTTAGGGATGCTTTTCTGCAGAGGGGACAGGACGACTGCACCGTATTGAGGGGAGGATGGAATGGGCCATGTATCGCGAGATCTTGGCCAACAACCTCCTTCCCTCAGTAAGAGCATTGACGATGGGTCGTGGCTGGGTCTTCCAGCATGACAACGACCCGAAACACACAGCCAGGGCAACTAAGGAGTGGCTCCGTAAGAAGCATCTCAAGGTCCTGGAGTGGCCTAGCCAGTCTCCAGACCTGAACCCAATAGAACGTCTTTGGAGGGAGCTGAAAGTCCGTATTGCCAAGCGACAGCCCCGAAACCTGAAGGATCTGGAGAAGGTCTGTATGGAGGAGTGGGCCAAAATCCCTGCTGCAGTCTCTGCAAACCTGGTCAAGACCTACAGGAAACGTATGATCTCTGTAATTGCAAACAAAGGATTCTGTACCAAATATTAAGTTCTGCTTTTCTAATGTATCAAATACTTATGTCATGCAATAAAATGCAAATTAATTACTTAAAAATCATACAATGTGATTTTCTGGATTTTTGTTTTAGATTCCGTCTCTCACAGTTGAATTGTACCTATGATAAAATTTACAGACCTCTACATGCTTTGTAAGTAGGAAAACCTGCAAAATCGGCAGTGTATCAAATAATTGTTCTCCCCACTGTATAAGACAATAAAACAACCATGGTATAAGACAATAAAACAACCATGGTATAAGACAATAAAACAACCATGGTATAAGACAATAAAACAACCATGGTATAAGACAATAAAACAACCATGGTATAAGACAATAAAACAACCATGGTATAAGACAATAAAACAACCATGGTATAAGACAATAAAACAACCATGGTATAAGACAATAAAACAACACAACCATGGTATAAGACAATAAAACAACCATGGTATAAGACAATAAAACAACCATGGTGTAAGACAATAAAACAACCATGGTATAAGACAATAAAACAACCATGGTATAAGACAATAAAACAACCATGGTATAAGACAATAAAACAACCATGCTATAAGACAATAAAACAACCATGGTATAAGACAATAAAACAACCATGGTATAAGACAATAAAACAACCATGGTATAAGACAATAAAACAACCATGGTATAAGACAATAAAACAACCATGGTATAAGACAATAAAACAACCATGGTATAAGACAATAAAACAAACATGGTATAAGACAATAAAACAACCATGGTATAAGACAATAAAACAACCATGGTATAAGACAATAAAACAACCATGGTATAAGACAATAAAACAACCATGGTATAAGACAATAAAACAACCATGGTATAAGACAATAAAACAACCATGGTATAAGACAATAAAACAACCATGGTATAAGACAATAAAACAACCATGCTATAAGACAGAACATGGAATGTTGTTGATTCCTACCTTCTGTCTGGGAGGAAGTATATTTTAACATATGGATTCCTGGGCCGGCCGTCTGCCCTAGAAGGAAAGTCTTTAGCTCCCAGGATTGTGACGATGAGCTGGTGACCCACCTTGTCGTACCACAGTTTGACCTGGAAGGAGAGCAGAGTGGTGTTACTATGATCTGATGAACTCTGATGTGTTGGAAGGGTCTAACATTAACACAGAGCATTTAGCAGCCTAGCATTACAGCACAGCACTGGTCTCTTTTAGGAAAAGTTTATTAGAAGCCAACATCAAGGCACAGATTGGGTTAGGGTTAGGGTTAGGGTTAGGGTTAGGGTTGGGGTTAGGGTTATACTAGGGTTAGGGTTAGGGTTAGGGTTGGGGTTAGGGTTAGGGTTAGGGTTATACTAGGGTTAGGGTTAGGGTTAGGGTTTCAATGACTGACAGGCAGAATAAGCAGTTCACTATAGTTGATGTTTTCTTGGCAAACAAAAAAGAAATGATGAAAAACAATTCAAAATGCTTGACCCAGATTTCAAACTTATAAGAAAACGCTTTGAAAATATTTAAAACTCAAAAGAAAATGTTTTGAAAGTCTCCGTTGCTGCTTTTTTGCAAAACAAATTATGGTCAAGCAAAACAATTAGCCAAGATGGAAAACTCTAGCTGTCCAACCCAGAGTAACCCTAACCCTAACCCTAACCCTAACCCAACCCAGAGTAACCCTAACCCTAACCCTAACCCTAACCCAACCCAGAGTAACCCTAACCCTAACCCTAACCATTTTTTGCAAAACAAATTATGGTCAAGCAAAACAATTAGCCAAGATGGAAAACTCTAGCTGTCCAACCCAGAGTAACCCTAACCCTAACCCTAACCCTAACCCTAACCCAACCCAGAGTAACCCTAACCCTAACCCTAACCCTAACCCAACCCAGAGTAACCCTAACCCTAACCCTAACCCAACCCAGAGTAACCCTAACCCTAACCCTAACCCAACCCAGAGTAACCCTAACCCTAACCCTAACCCTAACCCTAACCCTAACCCTAACCTTAACCCTAACCCTAACCCTAACCCAACCCAGAGTAACCCTAACCCTAACCCTAACCCTAACCCAACCCAGAGTAACCCTAACCCAACCCAGAGTAACCCTAACCCTAACCCTAACCCTAACCCAACCCAGAGTAACCCTAACCCTTACAATTTATTGCAGCAAACTTCCTGCAAGAGTGTGGCAAATTTGCTGCAAACTAAATAGTCTGCCACAAAATGTTGTTGAAGTTTGCAAATGTTTGCCACTAGTGGTGAATCTGCGGCAAACCTTTGGCAACAATAATATTTATTGCCACTAGTGGCAAACAGTTTACCAGAAGACGTTCCAAGACCAGTAACCTTTGATGTGTGTGTGTGTGTGTGTGTGTGTGTGTGTGTGTGTGTGTGTGTGTGTGTGTGTGTGTGTGTGTGTGTGTGTGTGTGTGTGTGTGTGTGTGTGTGTGTGTGTGTGTGTGTGTGTGTGTGTGTGTGTGTGTGTGTGTGTGTGTGTGTTGTCACCTAAGATAGCTGAAGTGTGTCAGTGAATGTGAATATATATTGATTGATCTATTGATTAGCTCTGTCTGATAGATCTGGTGTTTTTATTTTATCCAACCTTTATTTATACTGGTTTTTCTCATTGAGATCAAATCTATTTTTCAAGAGAGACCAACAGCAGCAAAGTTTCAGACAAAACTATTTACACACACTAACACAACATTGAACAAAACTATAGACACACATACAGTACAACAATTACATATTACGTAAAGAAACACAAATGTCATAACTAATACCACTTAAGAGAGACAGTGTCACACACACGCATGCTTTGTATTTCTCCGATTGCAATCTGAGTGGCACATCAAGTGAATAATATGAAACAATTCTAATAATCAATCCTATTTTATGAAATTGTATCTTGTGAAATAATACATATTTAGACAATAGGTGTTCGTTTCAATGTGCTATTAATTTTTATAATATATTCTTGTACATTATCTGACGTGATGTACAGTGCCTTTGGAAAGTATTCAGACCCCTTGACTTTTTACAGATTTTGTTACGTTACAGCCTTATTCTAAAATGGAATTAAAAAAATAAGAATCCTCATTAATCTACACATAATACCCCATAATGACAAAGCAAAAACAGGTTTGTAGAACATTTTGCAATAAAAATAAATAAAAATAAATGAAATAATACATTTGCATAAGTATTCAGACACTTTACTCAGTACTTTGTTGAAGCACATTTGGCAGCGATTACAGCCTCGAGTCTTCTTGGGTATGACGCTACAAGCTTGGCACACCTGTATTTGGGGAGTTTCTCCCATTCTTCTCTGCAGATCCTCTCAAGCTCTGTCAGGTTGGATGGGGAGCGTCGCTGCACAGCTATTTTCAGGTCTCTCCAGAGATGTTCAATCAGGTTCAAGTCCGGGCTCTGGCTGGGCCACTCAAGGACATTCAGAGACTTGTCCTGAAGCCACTCCTGCTTTGTCTTGGCTGTGTGCTTAGGGTCGTTGTCCTGTTGGAAGGTGAACCTTCGCCCCAGTCGGAGCTCTGGAGCAGGATTTCATCAAGGAGCTCTCTGTAATTTGCTCCGTTCATCTTTGCCTCGATCCTGACTAGTCTCGCAGTCCCTGATGCTGAAAAACATCCCCACAGCATGATACTGCCACCACCATGCTTCACCGTAGGGATGGTGCCAGGTTTCCTCCAGACGTGACGCTTGATATTCAGGCCAAAGAGTTCAATATTGGGATCATTAAACCAGAGAATCTTGTTTCTCATGGTCTGAGAGTCCTTTAGGTGCCTTTTGGCAAACTCCAAGCGTGCTGTCATGTGCCTTTTACTGAGGAGTGGCTTCCGTCTGGCCACTCTACCTTAAAAGCCTGATTGGTGGAGTGCTGCAGAGATGGTTGTCCTTCTGAAAGATTCTCCCATCTCCACAGAGGAACTCTGGAGCTCTGTCAGAGTGACTATCAGGTTCTTGGTCACCTCCTTGACCAAGGCCCTTCCCCCCGATTGCTCAGTTTGGCTGGGTGGCCAGCTCTAGGAAGAGCCTTGGTGGTTCCAAACTTTTCCATTTGAGAATAATGGAGGCCAATGTGTTCTTGGGGACCTTCAATGCTGCAGACATTTTTTGTACCCTTCCCCAGATCAGTGCTTCGACACAATCCTGTCTCGGTGCTCTACGGACAATTCCATCGACCTCATGGCTTGGTTTTTGCTCTGACATGCACTGTCAACTGTGGGACCTTATATAGACAGGTGTGTGCCTTTTCAAATCATGTCCAATCAATTGAATTCCCCACCAGTGGACTCCAATCAAGTTGTAGAAACATCTCAAGGATGATCAATCGAAACAGGATGCACGTAAACTCAATTTCGAGTCTCATTGCAAAGGGTCTGAGTACTTATGTAAATAAGGTATTTCTGTTTTATATTTTTAATACATTTGCAAAAGTTTCTAAAAACCTGTTTTCACTTTGTCGTTATGGGGTATTGTGTGTAGATTGATGAGGATTTATATTTATTTAATCCATTTTAGAATTAGGCTGTAATGTAACAAAATGTGGATACTTGCGTACAAGGATTTTCTCAGAGCTGCTTATGAGAACCTTAACGACTTTGTACCTAGCCAGTGGGCATTCCGGTGGGGTACCCCCACCCAGGTAGTGGCAGTGCCTTCAACACTAGCTGCAGTAACCAATGGGGAGGGGGTCACAGTCGGACAATCTGGGAGGGGGTCACAGTCGGACAATCAGAGAGGGGACAAATTATTGTGTTCCTGGTGGCACAAAATAATCAAAAGTCTGACTGCAAAGCGATGCTTGGGAAAATGGTCACAACGGGGGACCAGCATGTGTGTGTTTCAGGGTAGGTGGGTGTATCTGAGCTCCATCAGATTGGACTTGACATTGGTTAATCAAATCTCCCCATTCTTGCTACATTTTGCCTTCTCAAACAGGCTCGGGGTTATAGGGTTACATTAACCAACCCTAACCCACCCTAACCCTAACAACTGTTGAACATCTGAGCTTGTGGTTGTTTGTGGGGGAAGGGTGGGGAGTGTGTGTGTGAGTGTGTGTGTGTGTGTGAGTGTGTGTGTGTGTGTGTGTGTGTGTGTGTGTTGTGGTTGTGTGTGGGTGTGTGTGTGTGTGTGTGTGTGTGTGTGGATGTGTGCGTGTGCGTTGTGGTTGTGTGCGTGTTGAGTGTGTGTGGGTGTGGGTTGTGGTGCGTGTGATGTGTGTGTGTGTGTGTGTGTATGTGTGTGGTCCTGTGATGTGT
>LR778260.1:659771-691152 GCA_902810595.1 Coregonus sp. 'balchen'
ACACGGAGGAGACTCATCATGGATATATCCCTCGTGTTGTCCTCCCAAATGCCTTACGCCTTTTGTCCTCTGGGGTCAAAAATGACCCCGCCTGGTTTGACTGTTTATAAAGCATACAGTATACATTTACAATCAATTCTGTGTTACATCTTTAGTCTTACTTCTGTTCAACCCATTACTAGAATTTTTTTCATTTGTTTTGGAATTTAGAGCCAATAGACCTTGTTTACATAAAAGTATACCCTGTTTTTAAGTAAAAATACAATGAAACTATGAATTATTTTGACCTATTATTATTTTGACTATTTGACTTATCACTGAGTGGTATTTGTAAAAGTTTAGTGAGGATGCTGTTTTTTAATCATTTTATTTTTATTAATGACAGCCCATAATCACACCTTTTGTCCTCTGGGGTCAAAAATGACCCCGCCTGGTTTGACTGTTTATAAAGCATACAGTATACATTTACAATCACTTCTCTGTTTCAACTTTTCAGTCAACTTTATTCCAACTTATTACCTGACATATAACACATGTTATAATTCATTTCCAAAACATTTTCAACTTCAAAACCTAACTTTTTAGTCTGAATGACCCCTCAGTTGCATGCGAGGCAGGTAGTAATGGCGTGAGCTTTGCAGATGTATGCATTGCATTTTTGGCACATTTTGGATGTTTTGAAATCACTTCGGCGAGGGCAGAATTTGCACCTACTCCTTTTGGGTAATGGGCGAGGAAGGGCTGGTCGGCATGAGGGAACTGGGAGAGGGGGAGCTGCTGCAGAGGTAGAGCTGGAGGAGACCTGCTGGATCTCCTTAACCAATTTGACAGCGGCTGACGTGCGGGGAATAACCTTGCGTCGCTTGATGTGAGGTATCACCAGTTGTCGCCCAAGCTCCTCCATGAAGAGCCTTCTCTTGTTGTACTTTCCCTGATTCCAGGCTGGCTTGATTTCAGACCATAGGACAAAAGAGTTGTATGCAGACACGTCGAGAATGTTGTAGAAGACAACGAGTGGCCAACGGGCTGTCATTCTTTTGCACGTGTACACACTGGTAACTTTGTCAAGGTTATCAACACCACCTTTGTTGTGATTGTAATCTTCAATGATTTTGGGCCTTTTGTCATCCCTGTTGCTCACAGCAGCATCCCGATGCAGAGTGCTCATCAGAAGAAAATTTTTCTGTTTTTTGGGGTGATATGACACTAGAGCATGGGTCTCGGTGAAGGCAAACTTCGATGAGAACCGTGCCCGGTCCTTTTTTGACACCAGAGCAGGGGGAAGCTCAGGCTTCTTCCTCCGTACTGTTCCCACCATGTACAGCTTTCTTTTCAGCAGCTGCAAGCCAAGAGCATGTGAAGTAAAAAAGTTGTCACAGGTGATTGTTTTCCCCCGGAGACCTTCTGTCATGTCAAGGACAACTCTCATGCCCTGATTTTTTTCTGACTGCGCACCAGCCGGTTTGCCAGTGTATACCTGCATGTTCCATGCATAGCTAGACCTGGCATCGCATGCTACCCAGGAGACTCATCATGGATATATCCTGACCTAGTGAGATATACATGGAGGAGACTCATCATGGATATATCCTGACCTAGTGAGATATACACGGAGGAGACTCATCATGGATATATCCTGACCTAGTGAGATATACATGGAGGAGACTCATCATGGATATATCCTGACCTAGTGAGATATACACGGAGGAGACTCATCATGGATATATCCTCACCTAGTGAGATATACACGGAGGAGACTCATCATGGATGTATCCTGACCTAGTGAGATATACACGGCGGAGACTCATCATGGATATATCCTGACCTAGTGAGATATACATGGAGGAGACTCATCATGGATATATCCTGACCTAGGGAGATATACACGGCGGAGGATCAATCAAGCTAGACGTCTTGACAACTTTCTTACAGTGCCTTGCAAAAGTATTCATCCCCCTTGGCTTTTTAATCCTATTTTGTTGCATTACAACCTGTAATTTAAATGGATTTTTATTTGGATTTCATGTAATGGACATACACAAAATAGTCCAAATTGGTGAAGTGAAATGAAAAAAATAACTTCTTAAAAAAAAATCAAAAAAAATTAATTATGGAAAAGTGGTATGTGCATATGTATTCACCCCCTTTGCTATGAACTCCCTAAATAAGATCTGGTGAAACCAATTACCTTCAGAAGTCACATAATTAGTTGAATAAAGTCCACCTGTGTGCAACCTAAGTGTAACAGGCTGTGTCACATGATCTCGTTGCCCCGTGTAACCCAGATTGTAGAGCATGGCGCTTGCAACGCCAGGGTTGTGGGTTCGATTCCCACGGGGGGCCAGTATGAAAATATCTATTTTTTAAATGTATGCACTCACTAACTGTAAGTCGCTCTGGATAAGAGCGTCTGCTAAATGACTAAAATGTAAAAATGTATATATACACCTGTTCTGAAAGGGTGCAGAGTCTGCAACACCACTAAGCAAGGGGCACCACCAAGCAAGCGGCACCATGAAGACCAAGGAGCTCTCCAAACAGGTCAGGGACAAAGTTGTGGAGAAGTACAGATCAGGGTTGGGTTATAAATAAATATCCAATACTTTGAACATCCCACAGAGCACCATTAAATCCATTAATAGAACATTTAAAGAATATGGCACCACAACAAACCTGCCAAGAGAGGGCTGCCCATCAAAACTCACGGACCAGGCAAGGAGGGCATTAATCAGAGAGGCAACAAAGAGACCAAAGATAACCCTGAAGGAGCTACACAGCTCCACAGCGGAGATTGGAGTATCTGTCCATAGGACCACTTTTTAAAAAAGCCATTGCTTAAAGAAAAAAAATAAGCAAACATGTTTGGTGTTTGTGGTATCTGAGGAATTTATGACTTTGCTAATGGTTTCAAATGGTTTTAGAGGATGTTGACTCAGCTTAAAGGGAGCATCTGGGGAGTAGTTCTATAGGGGCACCCTAAAGCCGAGGAAGTCTGTTAGGTGGCCTCCTGGGATTGGTCGGTAGGGAAAACACCCATATCATGGTAAAGATTATAAATACTTGGTTAAAACAAAGGAGGACAGAATAATCATATTTGAGATGGGGCGATTATTCTCCAGATATCGGCAGATATCTGTAAATTGATGCTGGAACCCTTTGATATAAATAAACCTTTATAGTCAAAGTACAGCGTCAGCGGATTTCCTTGGTCTCACAGCATAATTAGCAATGTTTTCTCGACACCACATGTTCGCCAAAAGCCATGTGGGAGACTCCCCAAACATATGGAAGAAGGTAAAATTGAGCTTTTTGGCCATCAAGGAAAACGCTATGTCTGGCGCAAACCCAACACCTCTCATCACCCCGAGAACACCATCCCCACAGTGAAGCATGATGGTGCTTTAAAAAGTGTTGATAGGGGACAGAATGCGGTCGGACCATCAAATAATTGGCATATACATTACTCTTAAAAAATGTCCATGTGGGAGAGGATATTAGAAATGTAATCAAAGCCAATTGGATGATAACTTGTTTTTAACTAGGAAATAATAATTTATAACTTAACATAGGTACAGTAGATCTCCTTATTGTATAGTACATTTTTAAATGTACCTTTAGAGGCCATGCAATTCAATACTCATCTTTAAAACAAAAGCCATTTAGGTCAAAAGAGTTCATATTAACAAAGGAAATGGAAAGGACTAACAGTACAGATAGATAGCAAAACAAACTGTACATTAAAGGCTCAAAAGGAAAACAAAAAGAACTGGAGGAACTTATCAAGAAAGATCAATTGTAATATATTATAAAAAATAAAGCGAACTGGATGGAACATAGAAATGCTACCAAAAAATGATTTACTGAAACTTGTTACAAATGACGGAGTCACCCATGATTCACCAAACAATATTCTGAAAGAGGAAGCGAAGTACTTTAAGCATGTGTTTTCGTTTCAGGTAGATAATCAGATACTCAACAAGAAGTTGTCATGACTGTCGTGGGAGGATCCAAAACGAGTCAGATAAGGTTTGCAGTGGATGACTTCAACCAGACCCTCTCTCACTCACAGAGGGGGGAGGAGGGAGCTGGTGGGGGGTTGGTAGCTCACACCCTGTTGTAAATCAAGGATTAGAACTTTCAGCTCTCTCCCTCTCCAATTCACACAGGAATGTGCCTTTGTTCACAGACGTCTTCCAGCCGAAACTCTAACACGTTCTAAAGCAAATAATGGAACAATATTTCTAGCATATAATAATAATAAGCCATTTAGCAGACGCTTTTATCCAAAGCGACTTACAGTCATGTGTGCATACATTTTTATGTATGGGTGGTCCCGGGGATCAAACCCACTACCCTGGCGTTACAAGCACCATGCTCTACCAGCTGAGCTACAGAGGACCACCAACATAGAACGTGGGGAATGGTCAGAGGTGATCTAAAGAATAATAATGTCATATGGGTTGTTATTTTGTGATGTCATTAAAAACATTAATAGAGGAAATACTGTAACTTGAAAAGTATACACACTATATTCATCCGATGCATTGTGAATGAAATATGAAAAATTATGAAAGTATTCTGGTTAAGATAGGAATGTGATTTGAGAAGCTCTAATGAGATAATTGTTTTTCATAATACTTTGCACAGTAAGTAGCCACGCCCCGAGTGAGGTCAGAGAGCGTGTCAGCATGACGGAACCGGCCCTTTCGACCAGAGTGCATAAAGGCTTGGTAGAGAAATTAACCTTTAGACCAGAAAGACGTGAAGCAACCGCTACACGTAAAAAATGGTTGGAACATATGGGACCAGAAAGACTTGAGCTGCAGCTCACGTCTAAAGTGGTTAGAACCCTGAATTTCAACACGCGGTAGAGACGATAAGTCACCTCCCGGACAATCACTGGTACGGCTGATTAGCTGTTCTGAGCAAAGTATCTAGAAAAGCGAATTTAAGTGGGACCATCCTGCTACTCTTTCCAAACCATCCTACTAAGCTACTCTCGTCACCCCACTGGGGAACCTGGACAGGGCTGGCTAGCCTCTCTTCAAAGAACCAATCTTCCAGAATGAGTGAACGGAAAATCCATGCTGTAATTTTGTTCAGGACTACATGACAAGTCATTGGAGACGGACAACTAAGAAGAAGGACCTTGTGTCCCCTTGTGGACAATCAGAGCCTTACAAGCGGGCCGTGAAAAAGCCCACCCCCTTTCAAGGCGGTCCGCTCAACACAGTGAGATACACAGCGAACCAAGGCATTCTCACGTAAATACATTCATGATATCTTCCTCCAAACGGGCGGCGGTTCGTGTGCAAAGTATATGATTACTGTGTGAATAGTTCCTCAAATGTATCAACGATAAGTGTTTCTTTCTCTCTCGTTCTCTCTATCCCTCTCCATGTCGTTGTGTAACAAGCCGCCATATGTTGTCGTCAGTCCGCTAGGGACCTGTTGTTAGTGTGTGTGTTATCCTGTGTTACCATTTAGTTAGCTAGTAAATAAATAATGAAACCAATTTGTGTGGTACTGAATCATAAGGAAGGCTGGGGCTTTTGCAGATGCAAGGAGGTTACGACATTCAGAATGATAATATGATACAATGTAATTATTAATAAGCTGACTGTTTATTGATGTAATGGGTATGGGTTAGGGTTAGGGTTAGTATATAGTTATATATATATATAGTTATATACCTTCTAGAGTTTAATTCGGGAGATGGTAACTCTATAAACAACCGCTCCCGTTGTGCCCCAAATCCTAATGAATGATTCATTTATTCGGGTAACAATTAAACATAGTTGGTTAATTAGATAAATAACAGTCATCAGATTAATAAAGGTCACATCACGACAAATGTCTGATTTCATTATTACTGAAAAAGGACCCAAGTGGTAAATATAAAGATCCAGTCCATTAAAAAAATAGGAGGTCCCTTACACTTCAGTGTTGTGATGCAAAACTTCTGGCAAAATGCATAGCACATAGAATTAAAAAGGTATTGTCCGATATTATTCATTCTAATCAGACAGGTTTTTTACATGGACGATACATTGGAGATAATATAAGACAAGTACTGGAAACAACAGAACACTATGAAAAATCTGGGAAACTGTCACAATCGTCTACATATGAAGAAGCGGACCAAAGCGCAGCGTTGCGAGTGAACATGATTTATTAATAAACGTACTCACGAAAACAAAACAAAAGACGATACGTGAAGTTCTCAAGTTACAAAACACTGACATACGGAACATGTAACCAGGAAACAAAAACCCACAAACCCCACAGGAAAACATACAGAATAAATATGGCTCCCAATCAGAGATAACGAGCCGAACAGCTGACACTCGTTACCTCCGATTGGGAGTCATTGAACAAACCTAGAAAAACAACAACCTAGACACCCAACCTAGAACATAAACACATAGACTGCACACACCCTGGATAAACAATAATGAGTCCCAGCACCAGGGTGTGACAGTACCCCCCCCTAAAGGCGCGGACTGCGACCGCGCCTCAAAACCCCCAAACAGGGGAGGGCTGGGCGGGCATACCTCCTCGGTGGCGGTTCTGGCTCCGGCCTAGACCACCACCCCACCCTAGTCACTTCCCGCTTATGTAGCCTCCTCCAAATGACCCCCACCGGTTTAAGGGGCAGCACCTGACTAAGGGGCAGTACCGGACTAAGGGGCAGTACCGGACTAAGGGGCAGTACCAGGCTGAATGGCGAATCCTGGCTGGTCGGCTCTGGCGGATCCCGGCTGGACGGCTCTGGCGGATCCCGGCTGGACGGCTCTGGCGGATCCCGGCTGGACGGCTCTGGCGGATCCCGGCTGGACGGCTCTGGCGGATCCCGGCTGGACGGCTCTGGCGGATCCCGGCTGGACGGCTCTGGCGGATCCCGGCTGGACGGCTCTGGCGGATCCCGGCTGGACGGCTCTGGCTGATCCTGTCTGGCGGAAGGCTCTGGCTGATCCTGTCTGGCGGAAGGCTCTGGCTGATCCTGTCTGGCGGAAGGCTCTGGCTGATCCTGTCTGGCGGAAGGCTCTAGCTGATCCTGTCTGGCGGAAGGCTCTGGCTGCTCCTGTCTGGCGGAGAGCTCTAGCGGCTCCGGTCTGGCGGACGGCTCTATAGGCTCATGGCAGACGGGCGGCTTTGCAGGCTCATGGCAGACGGGCAGCTCCTGCGGCGCTTGGCAGACGGACAGTTCAGACGGCGTTGGGCAGACGGGCAGTTCAGGCGCCGTTGGGCAGACGGGCAGTTCAGACGGCGTTGGGCAGACGGGCAGTTCAGACGGCGTTGGGCAGACGGACAGTTCAGGCCCCGTTGGGCAGACGGCAGACTCTGGCCGTCTGAGGCGCATCGTAGGCCTGGTGCGTGGTGCCGGAACAGGAGGTACCGGGCTGAGGATACGCATCTCAGGGCTAGTGCGGGGGAGAAGCAACAGGGCATGCAGGACCCTGGGGACGCACATAAGTCCTAGTGCGTGGTGCCGGAACTGGTGGTCCCGGGCTGAGGACACGCATCTCAGGGCTAGTGCGGGGAGCAGCAACAGGGCATGCAGGACCCTGGGGACGCACATAAGTCCTAGTGCGTGGTGCCGGAACTGGTGGTCCCGGGCTGAAGACACGCATCTCAGGGCTAGTGCGGGGAGCAGCAACAGGACGCACAGGACTCTGGGAACACACAGGAGGCTCGGTGCGTGGTGTAGGCACTGGTGGTACTGGGCTGGAGCGGGGAGGTGGCGCCGGAAATACCGGACCGTGCAGGCGTACTGGCTCCCTTGAGCACTGAGCCTGCCCAACCCTACCTGGTTGTATGCTCCCCGTCGCCCGACCAGTACGGGAAGGAGGAATAACCCGCACCGGGCTATGTGGGCGAACCGGGGAAACCATACGTAGGGCTGGTGCCATGTAAGCCGGCCCGAGGAGACGCATTGGTGGCCTGCTGCGTGGGGCCGGCCTCATGACATCCGGCTCAACACTCAATCTAGCCCGGCCGATACGAGGAGCTGGAATGTACCGCACCGGGCTATGCCTGCGTACAGGAGACACCATGCGCTCTACTGCGTAACATGGTGTCTGCCCGTACTCCCGCTCTCCACGGTCAGTCCAGGGAGTAGGCGCAGGTCTCCTACCTGCCTTCGCCACACTCCCTTTTAGCCCCCCCCCAAGAAATTTTTGGGGAGTAACCACGGGCTTCCAGCCTCGACTCCGCGCTGCCTCCTCATACCACCTCCTCTCGGCTGCAGCTGCCTCCAGCTCTTCACGAGGGCGGTGGTACTCCTCTGGTTGTGCCCAAGGACCCTTTCCAGCCCGTATCTCCTCCCATGTCCAAAAGTCCTTAGGAGGCTCCCATAAATCCTGCGTAGGTAGGTCCTGTTGCCGCTTGTTACGCCGCTTGGTCCTCTTGTGGTGGGTTTTTCTGTCACAATCGTCTACATATGAAGAAGCGGACCAAAGCGCAGCGTTGCGAGTGAACATGATTTATTAATAAACGTACTCACGAAAACAAAACAAAAGACGATACGTGAAGTTCTCAAGTTACAAAACACTGACATACGGAACATGTAACCAGGAAACAAAAACCCACAAACCCCACAGGAAAACATACAGAATAAATATGGCTCCCAATCAGAGATAACGAGCCGAACAGCTGACACTCGTTACCTCCGATTGGGAGTCATTGAACAAACCTAGAAAAACAACAACCTAGACACCCAACCTAGAACATAAACACATAGACTGCACACACCCTGGATAAACAATAATGAGTCCCAGCACCAGGGTGTGACAGAAACCAGGCCTGCTATTCATAGCAGACTTTGAAAAGGCTTTTGATAAAGTATGACTGGAATTTATTTATAAATGCCTGGAATATTTCAATTTTGGAGAATCTCTTATCAATGGTTAAAGTTATGTATAATAACCCTTTGTGTAAAAGATTAAATAATGGCTATTTCTCAGAAAGTATTAACCTGTCAAGAGGAGTAAAACAAGGTTTTCCACTATCGGCATATCTATTTATTATGGCCATCGAAATGTTAACTATTAAAATCAGATCCAACAATAATATCAAGGGGCTAGAAATCCAGGAATTCAAAACAAATGTGTCATTGTACGCTGATGATTAATGCTTTCTTTTAAATTCACAATTTGGATCCCTCCACAGCCTCATAGAGGATCTAGATACTTCTTCTAAGCTCTCTGGAATACAACGAAATGTCACACCCTGGCTCTGGGGACTCTATATGTTGAGCCAGGGTGTGTAGTTTCTATGTGTTTTGTTCTATGTTCACAGTCTAGTTCTTGTATTTCTATGTTGGCCAGAGTGGTTCCCAATCAGAGGCAACGAGTGTCAGCTGTTGCTGGTTGTCTCTGATTGGGAGCCATATTTAAACAGTCTGTTTTCCCTTAGTGTTTGTGGGATCTTGTTCCTTTTGGTGTGTTCCGTGTTTAACATAGGACGTCACGTTATCGTTTGTTGTTTTGTTGCTCGTGCATTCATTAAATAAAAGAAGTATGTTCGTTCATCACGCTGCGCCTTGGTCTACTCCGTTCTACGATCGTGACACGAAATTATGATAAGTGTACTATATTACGTATTGGATCACAAAAAAATACAACTTACTAATAAAACGGTCTGACGGTGAAGTGGACATACTGTACTGGGTATTCATATCCCGAAAGAAAGAAATGATCTCACTACAATAAATTTAACCCTGGAGAAAGCACAGTGATGCCGAAACGTTTATGGTTCACCCAATAAATTACTGGGAGTTTATACACTACCGGTCAAAAGATTTAGAACACCTACTCATTCAAGGGTTTTTCTTTATTTTTACTATTTTCTACATTGTAGAAAAACAGTGAAGACATCAAAACTATGAAATAACGCATATGGAATTATGTATTTTTACCAATGACCTGCCACAGGCATTAAACAAAGCATGTGTGTCAATGTATGCTGATGATTCAACCATATACGCATCAGCAACCACAGCTAATGAAGTCACTGAAACCCTTAAAGAGTTGTAGTCTGTTTTGGAATGGGTGGCCACTAATAAACTGGTCCTGAACATCTCTAAAACTAAGAGCATTGTATTTGGTTCAAATCATTCCCTAAGTTCTAGACCTTGGCTGAATCTGCTAATGAATGGTGTGGCTGTTGAACAAGTTGAGGAGACTCAATTACTTGCCGTTACCTTAGATTGTAAACTATCATGGTCAAAACATATAGATTCAATGGTTGTAAAGATGGGGAGTGGTCTGTCTGTAATAAAGAGATGCTCTGCTTTTTTGACACCACACTCCACAAAGCAAGTGCTGCAGGCTCTAGTTTTGTCTAATCTTGATTATTGTCCAGTCGTGTGGTCGAGTGCTGCAAAGAAAGACCTAGTTAAGCTGCAGCTGGCCCAGAGCAGAGAGGCACGTCTTGCTCTTCATTGTAATCAGAGGGCTGATATAAATACTATGCATGCCAGTCTCTCTTGGCTAAGAGTTGAGGAGAGACTGACTGCATCACTTCTTCTTTTTATAAGAAACATTAATGTGTTGAAAATCCCAAATTGTTTGCATAGTCAACTTACACACAGCTCTGACACACACACTTACCCCACCAGACATGCCACCAGGGGTCTTTTCACATTCCCAAATCCAGAACAAATTCAAGAAAGCGTACAGTATTATATAGAGCCATTATTGCATGGAACTCTGTTCCATCTCATATTGCTCAAATAAACAGCAAACCTGGTTTCAAAAAACAGATAAAGCAACACCTCACGGCACAACGCCTCTCCCCTATTTGACCTAGATAGTTTGTGTGTATGTATTGATATGTAGGCTACATGTGCCTTTCAAAAAAAAATTATGTAGTTCTGTCCTTGAGCTGTTCTTGTCTGTTAATATTCTGTATTATGTCATGTTTCATGTTTTGTGTGGACCCCAGGAAGAGTAGCTGCTGCTTTTGCAACAGCTAATGGGTATCCTAATAAAATACCAAATATCAAATGTAGTAACCAAAAAAAGTGTATTTTAGATTTGAGATTCTTCAAAGTAGCCACCCTTTCCCTTGATGAAAGCTTTGCACACTCTTGGCATTCTCTCAACCAGCTTCATGATGTAGTCACCTGGAATACATTTCAATTAACAGGTGTGCCTTCTTAAAAGTTAATTTGTGGAATTTATTTCCTTCTTAATGTGTTTGAGCCAATCAGTTGTGTTGTGACAAGGTAGGGGGGGGTATACAGAAGATAGCCCTATTTGGTAAAAGACCAAGTCCATATTATGGCAAGAACAGCTCAAATAAGCAAAGAGAAACTACAGTCCATCATTACTTTACGACATGAAGGACAGTCAATACGGAACATTTCAAGAACTTTGAAAGTTTCTTCAAGTGCAGTCGCAAAAACCATCAAGCGCTATGATGAAACTGGCACTCATGAGGACCGCCACAGGAATGGAAAACCCAGAGTTACCTCTGATGCAGAGGATAAGTTCATTAGTTACCAGCCTCAGAAGTTAAAGCCCAAATAAATGCTTCACAGAGTTCAAGTAACAGACACATCTCAACATCAACTGTTCAGAGGAGACTGTGTGAATCAGGCCTTCATGGTTGAATTGCTGCAAAGAAACCACTACTAAAGGACACCAATAAAAAGAAGAGACTTGCTTGGGCCAAGAAACATGAGCAATGGACATTAGACCAGTGGAAATGTGTCCTTTGGTCTGGAGTCCAAATTGCAGATTTTTGGTTCCAACCGCCGTGTCTTTGTGAGACGCGGTGTGGGTGAACGGATGATCTCTGCATGTGTATTACCCACCGTAAAGCATGGAGGAGGAGGTGTTATGGTGTGGGGGTGCTTTGCTGGTGACACTGTCCATGATTTATTTAGAAATCAAGGCACACTTAACCAGCATGGCTACCACAGCATTCTGCAGCGATACGCCATCCCATCTGGTTTGGGCTTAGTGGGACTATCATTTGTTTTTCAATAGGACAATGACCCAACACACCTCCAAGCTGTGTAAGGCCTATTTGACCAAGAAGGAGAGTGATGGAGTGCTGCATCAGATGACCTGGCCTCCACAATCCCCCGACCTCAACCCAATTGAGATGGTTTGGGATGAGTCGGACTGCAGAGTGAAGGAAAAGCAGCCAACAAGTGCTCAGCATATGTGGGAACTCCTTCAAGACTGTTGGAAAAGCATTCCAGGTGAAGCTGGTTGAGAGAATGCCAAGAGTGTGCAAAGCTGTCATCAAGGCAAAGGGTGGCTATTTGAAGAATCTAAAATATAACATATTTTGATTAGTTTAACACTTTTTTGGTTACTACATGATTCCATATGTGTTATTTCATAGTTTTGATGTCTTCACTATTATTCTACAATGTAAAAATAGTAAAAATAAAGAAAAACCCTTGAGTAGGTGTTCTAAAACATTTGATTTGTAGTGTAGTTATATGGATGGTTCCAGATGTAGTTCTATGGACGGTTCTAGATGTAGTTCTATGGATGGTTCTAGATATAGTTCTATGTATGGTTCTAGATATAGTTCTATGGATGGTTCTAGATATAGTTCTATGGATGGTTCTAGATATAGTTCTATGGATGGTTCTAGATATAGTGCAATAAAATGCAAATTAATTACTTAAAAATCATACAATGTGATTTTCTGGATTTTTGTTTTAGATTCCGTCTCTCACAGTTGAAGTGTACCTATGTTAAAAATTACAGACCTCTACATGCTTTGTAAGTAGGAAAACCTGCAAAATCGGCAGTGTATCAAATACTTGTTCTCCCCACTGTAGATGGGAACCAAACCAATATCTTTGAAACAGAGGAGAGTCTATTGATCAGTCAAATGACAGACAGCACATTGTTATTTCTCCACCCATAAGGCCCCTGACCAATCATCCTCACTAACTAGCTTAAACCTTAAAACGAGAACAGCGTTAACTGATTAAGTGATCCAACCAATTCCCTTAGTGAGTGATGATGATTGGCCACAGAGCAGCAATACATCGTGGCTACTTACTGAGACTTGTCCAGACAGGTACTGTGGGGAGTCACGGAACATCCCGGGACTCATGGGGGACGTGACGGACATCGCTCGACCCATTTTCTGGGATTCAAATAAACTCGAATCTGCAGAGACAAGCAAATCTGTTTTATTTTCACTTAAAGGTTAAGGTGTGCCAGAGCTTGTTCTCTTTGACTCATTGTGTTCTTTTCACTTAAAGGTTAAGGTGTGTAAGGGCTTGTTCTCTTTGACTCATTGTGTTATTTAATAAAGCAAAGAGCTACACTACATCCAGATGTAGGCATTGTTAATGTCATGATAATGAATGTATGATGTCCCACTCACTTGATTCAAGTTGTCCATGTGTGCTCTCTGAGATACTTGGAATATCTCTGGGAAATAAACAGAAACGAAATGTACAGTCACATATTGCCCTGGTTACTGATACTGCACTCTCTCTAGTCAAATATGGGTCAGCTATTTATTCAGAGGGTACAGAGGGGAATTATTCTACTGAAGCTGGGATGTTATCTGTGGAGCTGAGGGACTGAAGCTGGGATGTTATCTGTGGAGCTGAGGGACTGAAACTGGGATGTAGACTGTTGAGCTAAGGGACTGAAGGGACAGAAGCTTGGATGTTATCTCTGGAGCTAAGGGACTGAAACTGGGATATAGGCTGTGGTGCTAATGGACTGAAGCTGGGATGTTATCGGTGGAGCTGAAGGACTTAAGCTGGGATGTTAATTGTGGACTTAATTGACTGAAGCTGGGATGTTATGTGTGGAGCTAATGGACTGAAGCTGGGATGTTACCGGTGGAGCTGAGGGACTTAAGCTGGGATATAGGCTGTGGAGCTGAGGGACTGAAGCTGAGATGATATCTGTGGAGCTATTGGACTGAAGCTGGGATGTTATCTGTGGAGCTAAGGAACTGAAGCTGGGATGTTATCTATAGAGCTATGGGACTAAAGCTGGGATGTTGTCTGTGGAGCTGAGGGACTGAAGCTGGAATGTGGACTGTGGAGCTAAGAGACTGAAGCTGGGATGTTATCTGTGGAGCTAAGAAACTGAAACTGGGATGTTATCTGTGGAGCTGAGGGACTGAAGCTGGGATGTAGACTGTTGAGCTAAGGGACTGAAGGGACAGAAGCTTGGATGTTATCTCTGGAGCTAAGGGACTGAAACTGGGATATAGGCTGTGGTGCTAATGGACTGAAGCTGGGATGTTATCGGTGGAGCTGAAGGACTTAAGCTGGGATGTTAATTGTGGAGCTAATGGACTGAAGCTGGGATGTTACAGTGGGGAAAAAAATAATTTAGTCAGCCACCAATTGTGCAAGTTCTCCCACTTAAAAAGATGAGAGAGGTCTGTAATTTTCATCATAGGTACACGTCAACTATGACAGACAAAATGAGGAAAAAAAATCCAGAAAATCACATTGTAGGATTTTTAATGAATTTATTTGCAAATTATGGTGGAAAATAAGTATTTGGTCAATAACAAAAGTTTCTCAATACTTTGTTATATACCCTTTGTTGGCAATGACACAGGTCAAATGTTTTCTGTAAGTCTTCACAAGGTTTTCACACACTGTTGCTGGTATTTTGGCCCATTCCTCCATGCAGATCTCCTCTAGAGCAGTGATGTTTTGGGGCTGTCGCTGGGCAACACGGACTTTCAACTCCCTCCAAAGATTTTCTATGGGGTTGAGATCTGGAGACTGGCTAGGCCACTCCAGGACCTTGAAATGCTTCTTACGAAGCCACTCCTTCGTTGCCCGGGCGGTGTGTTTGGGATCATTGTCATGCTGAAAGACCCAGCCACGTTTCATCTTCAATGCCCTTGCTGATGGAAGGAGGTTTTCACTCAAAATCTCACGATACATGGCCCCATTCATTCTTTCCTTTACACGGATCAGTCGTCCTGGTCCCTTTGCAGAAAAACAGCCCCAAAGCATGATGTTTCCACCCCCATGCTTCACAGTAGGTATGGTGTTCTTTGGATGCAACTCAGCATTCTTTGTCCTCCAAACATGACGAGTTGAGTTTTTACCAAAAAGTTCTATTTTGGTTTCATCTGACCATATGACATTCTCCCAATCCTCTTCTGGATCATCCAAATGCACTCTAGCAAACTTCAGACGGGCCTGGACATGTACTGGCTTAAGCAGGGGGACACGTCTGGCACTGCAGGATTTGAGTCCCTGGCAGCGTAGTGTGTTACTGATGGTAGGCTTTGTTACTTTGGTCCCAGCTCTCTGCAGGTCATTCAGGTCATTCACTAGGTCCCCCCGTGTGGTTCTGGGATTTTTGCTCACCGTTCTTGTGATCATTTTGACCCCACGGGGTGAGATCTTGCGTGGAGCCCCAGATCGAGGGAGATTATCAGTGGTCTTGTATGTCTTCCATTTCCTCATAATTGCTCCCACAGTTGATTTCTTCAAACCAAGCTGCTTACCTATTGCAGATTCAGTCTTCCCAGCCTGGTGCAGGTCTACAATTTTGTTTCTGGTGTCCTTTGACAGCTCTTTGGTCTTGGCCATAGTGGAGTTTGGAGTGTGACTGTTTGAGGTTGTGGACAGGTGTCTTTTATACTGATAACAAGTTCAAACAGGTGCCATTAATACAGGTAACGAGTGGAGGACAGAGGAGCCTCTTAAAGAAGAAGTTACAGGTCTGTGAGAGCCAGAAATCTTGCTTGTTTGTAGGTGACCAAATACTTATTTTCCACCATAATTTGCAAATAAATTCATTAAAAATCCTACAATGTGATTTTCTGGATTTTTTTCCTCAATTTGTCTGTCATAGTTGACGTGTACCTATGATGAAAATTACAGGCCACTCTCATCTTTTTAAGTGGGAGAACTTGCACAATTGGTGGCTGACTAAATACTTTTTTTCCCCACTGTATCTGTGGAGCTGAGGGACTGAAGCTGGGATGTATGGAGCTGAGGGACGGTGTGATTCAAAGCAAGTTACACAAAACCTCCTAGTAGATAACATATATTCACAGCTTTCAACGATATGGACGTAATTCTCTGCTGTGAACCTTAATGTAAACCTTTATGTTAGGTTTCATAAATTGTCAGAGAAACCATCAATAAAATTCTCCTGACAGGGGATTAAAATGAAGCATGTGGCGAATAACATTTGATTTAATTTGGAAATGTATTTATACAGTGCCTTCAGAAAGTATTCACACCCCTTAACATTTTCCAAAATTGATTAAATAGAGATGATTTGTCACTGTCCTGCACACAATAACCCATAATGTCAAAGTGGAATTATGTTTAAACATTTTTTTACAAATTAATTACAAATGAAAAGCTGAAATATCTTGAGTCGATAAGTATTAAACCCCTTTGTTATGGCAAGCCTAAAGAAGATCAGGAGTACAAATGTGCTTAACAAGTCACATAATAAGTTCCATGGACTCTGTGAGCAATAATAGTGTTTAACATGATTTTTGAATGACTACCTCATCTGAATTTCAAACACAGATTCAACCACAAAGACCAGGGAGGTTTTCCAATGCCTCGCAAAGAAGCGCACCTATTGGTAGATGGGTAGAAAAAGAAAAAAAAACGGACATTGAATATCCCTTTGAGCATGGTGAAGTTATTAATTACACTTTGGATGGTGTATCAATACACCCAGTCACTAAAAAGATACAGGCGTCCCTCCTAACTCAGTTGCCGAATAGGAAGGTAACCACTCAGGGATTTCACCATGAGGCCAATGGTGGCTTTAAAACAGTTACAGAGTTTAATGGCTGTGACAGGAGAAAACTGAGGATGGATCAACAACATTGTAGTTACTCCACAATACTAACCTAAAGGACAGAGTGAAAAGAAGGAAGCCTGTACACATTGCTCCCGAGTGGCGCAGTGGTCTAAGGCACTGCATCGCAGTGCTAGCGGTGCCACTAGAGATCCTGGTTCGAATCCAGGCTCTGTCGTAGCCGGCCGCGACCGGGAGACCCATGGGGCGGCGCACAATTGGCCCAGCGTCGTCCAGGGTAGGGGAGGGAATGGCCGGCAGGGGATGTAGCTCAGTTGGTAGAGCATGGCGTTTGCAACGCCAGGGTTATGGGTTCGATAAAATAATGTATGTGCTAACTGTAAGTCGCTCTGGATAAGAGCGTCTGCTAAATGACTAAAATGTAAATGTAAATAATACAAATATTCAAAAACATGCATCCTGTTTGCAACAAGGCACTAAAGTAATACTGCATCCTGTTTGCAACAAGGCACTAAAGTAATACTGCATCCTGTTTGCAACAAGGCACTAAAGTAAGGCTCCAAAAATGTGGCAAAGAAATTAACTTTATGTCCTGAACACAAAGTGTAATGTTTGGGGCAAATCCAACACATCACTGATTATCACTCTTCATATTTTTATGCATGGTGGTGGCTGCATCATGTTATGGGTATTGCTTATTATCGGCAAGGACTAGGGAGTTTTTAGGGATAAAAATAAATTGAATAGAGCTAAGCACATGCAAAATCCTAGAGGAAAACCTGGTTCAGTCTGCTTTCCAACAGACACTGGGAGATGAATTCAGACACTGGAGTTGCTTACAAAGACAACATTGAATGTTCCTGAATGGCCTAGTTAGAGTTTTCACTTCAATTGGCATAAAAATCTATGGTAAGACTTGAAAATGGGTGTCTAGCAATGATCAACAACCAATTTGACAGAGCTTGAAGAATTTTTTAAATAATAATGTGCAAACATTGTACAATCCAGGTGTGTAAAGCTCTTACCCAGAAAGACTCACAGCTATAATCACTGCCAAAGGTGATTCTAAAAACACGTTTTCACTTTTGTCATTATGGGGTATTTTATGTAGATGGGTGAGAAAACAAATCAATTGAATCCATTTTGAATTCAGGCTGTAACAACAAAATGTGGAATAAATCAAGGGGTATGAATACTTTCTCAAGGCACTGTACATTCACAAGTCATATTCTGACTTTTAAAACAAGTCCTTAAGGGCATACAGGGGGGTAATGCAATACCAAGCTGGGAGTTACACATCCTTAGACTAAGTACATGTATTCACAAGTTGAAAGGTCATTTTCCATAGTTGTGTTAGAACTGAACTCACCCTATGGGTCGGGACACAACCAGCTCCACTTGGGGGTCTGGCTTCGATTCTAGAATCACATTATAAACTTCCTTGAATGTTGCTCCTTGTAGGACCCTCCCATTCCATTCAAGAACCTGATCGCCTGAAGAGTGTGAGAGAGAGAGGGGATCCGTTAACACAACACACTGCAGAAAGAAAGAGAGGAGTGACATTAAAATATTTATGAAGTGTACAAATATGATAGAATATAATGAAGTGTTTATGGTGTGTACAAATATGATTGGTCAGAGTAATGGCAGCTAAAAATAATCATTGCATCATCAGAATGAGCCAGTGTCTACTCATGACATAATCAATATGAACCAGTATATTACTCATGACATCATCAATATGAGCCAGTGTATTACTCATGACGTCATCAATATGAACCAGCGTATTACTCATGACATCATCAGTGTGAGCCAGTGTCTAGTCATGACATCATCAATATGAACCAGTGTCTACTCATGACATCATCAATATGAAACAGTGTATTACTCATGACATCATCAGTGTGAGCCAGTGTCTAGTCATGACATCATCAATATGAACCAGTGTCTACTCATGACATCATCAATATGAAACAGCATATTACTCATGACATCATCAGTGTGAGCCAGTGTCTACTCACGACATCATCAGTGTGATACAGTGTCTACTCACGACATCATCAGTGTGATACAGTGTGTACTCATGACATCATCAGTGTGAGCCAGTGTGTACCTGGTCGAAGGTGACCAACAGTATCTGCTAGACTTCCTCTCTTCACTTTAGTGATGAAAGCACAAAGTCGACCAGAATCCATCATCTTTCCTCCAACCACCTGTTAGACACAGACATGTTCAGTATACATCACTATACATTATACTCAGTATACATCACTATACATTATACTCAGTATACATCACTATACATTATACTCAGTATACATCACTATACATTATACTCAGTATACATCACTATACATTATACTCAGTATACATCACTATACATTATACTCAGTATTCATCTCAGTATACATCACCATACATTATACTCAGTACACATCTCAGTACATGTCACCATACATTATACTCAGTATACATCACTATACATTATACTCAGTATGAAAATGTATGCACTCACTAACTGTAAGTCGCTCTGGATAAGAGCGTCTGCTAAATTACTAAAATGTATTTTTTTTTATGTACTCAGTATACATCACCATACATTATACTCAGTATACATCACTATACATTATACTCAGTATACATCACTATACATTATACTCAGTATACATCATTATACATTACCATACATAAACTCAGTATACATCTCAGTATGCATCACTATACATAATACTCAGTATACATCACCACACATTATACTCAGTATACATCATTATACATTACCATACATAAACTCAGTATACATCTCAGTATACATCATTATACATTATACTCAGTATACATCACCACACATTATACTCAGTATACATCACTATACATTATACTCAGTATACATCACTATACATTATACTCAGTATATATCACCACACATTATACTCAGTATACATCTCAGTATACATCACTATACATTATACTCAGTATACATCACTATACATTACACTCAGTATACATCTCAGTATACATCACTATACATTATACTCAGTATAAATCTCAGTACACATCACCATACATTATACTCAGTATACATCACTATACTCAGTATACATCACTATACATTATGGTCAGAAAACATCTCAGTATACATCACTATACATTATACTCAGTATACATCACTATACATTATACTCAGTATAAATCTCAGTACACATCACCATACATTATACTCAGTATACATCACTATACTCAGTATACATCACTATACATTATGGTCAGTATACATCACTATACATTATGGTCAGAAAACATCTCAGTATACATCACTATACATTATACTCAGTATACATCACTATACATTATACTCAGTATACATCACCATACATTATACTCAGTATACATCACTATACATTATAGTCAGTATACATCACTATACATTATACTCAGTATACATCACTATACATTATAGTCAGTATACATCACCATACATTATACTCAGTATACATCACCATACATTATACTCAGTATACATCACTATACATTATACTCAGTATACATCACTATACATTATACTCAGTATACATCACTATACATTATACTCAGTATAAATCTCAGTACACATCACCATACATTATACTCAGTATACATCACTATACTCAGTATACATCACTATACATTATGGTCAGAAAACATCTCAGTATACATCACTATACATTATACTCAGTATACATCACTATACATTATACTCAGTATAAATCTCAGTACACATCACCATACATTATACTCAGTATACATCACTATACTCAGTATACATCACTATACATTATGGTCAGTATACATCACTATACATTATGGTCAGAAAACATCTCAGTATACATCACTATACATTATACTCAGTATACATCACTATACATTATACTCAGTATACATCACCATACATTATACTCAGTATACATCACTATACATTATAGTCAGTATACATCACTATACATTATACTCAGTATACATCACTATACATTATAGTCAGTATACATCACCATACATTATACTCAGTATACATCACCATACATTATACTCAGTATACATCACTATACATTATACTCAGTATACATCACCATACATTATACTCAGTATACATCACTATACATTACCATACATAAACTCAGTATACATCTCAGTATGCATCACTATACATTGTACTCAGGATACATAATATAATAATAATATGCCATTTAGCAGACGCTTTTATCCAAAGCGACTTACAGTCATGTGCGCATACATTTTTACGTATGGGTGGTCCCGGGGATCGAACCCACTACCCTGGTGTTACAAGCGCCATGCTCTACCAATGTACATCATTATACATCTCAGTATACATCACTATACATTATACTCAGTATACATCACTATACATTATACTCAGTATACATTATACTCAGTATTAATCTCAGTATACATTTTACATTTTAGTCATTTACCAGACGCTCTTATCCAGAGCGACTTACAGTTAGTGGATGCATACATTTTCATACATTTTCATACTGGCCCCCGGTGGGAAACGAACCCACAACCCTGGCATTGCAAACGCCATGCTCTACCAACTGAGCTACAGGGGACATACATCACTATACTCAGTATACATCTCAGTATACATCACTATACATTATATTCAGTATTCATTGAAACTCCACATGATAATTTCATTTCCATTTTCGTTTTCATGTGATGCACACTTGCATTCACAGGTGTCTATGAATCACATGATTATGCATTGTATTGGCGTCAAATAGAAGAATGGTGTGGGATTCCCTCCGGTGTTTACAGATCAACTGGTCCTGTCAGATTAGGATGTCAGGAACTGCTTACACAAATCAATTGTAACAGTAGAGCGAAGGATATAATACAATGCCTTGAGAAAGGATTCACACCCCTTTAATTTTTCCACATTTTGTTGTGTTACTGCCTGAATTTAAAATGGATTACATTGAGATGTTGTTTCACTGGCCTCCACACAACAGCCATTAATGTAAAAGTGGAATTATGTTAATCAAATTGTTACAAATTAATAAAAAATGAAAAGCTGAAATGTCTTGAGTCAATAAGTATTCAACCCCTTTGTTATGGCAAGCCTAAAGAAGATCAGGAGTACAAATGTGCTTAACAAGTCACATAATAAGTTGCATGGACTCACTCCATGTGCAATAATAGTGCTTAACATGATTTTTGAATGACTACCTCATCTGAATTTCAAACACAGATTCAACCACAAAGACCAGAGAGGTTTCCCAATGCCTCGCAAAGAAGGACACCTGTTGGTAGATACAAAAAAATTTAAAATAAAAAACAGACATTGAATATCCCTTTGAGCATGATGAAGTTATTAATTACACTTTGGATGGTGTATCAATACACCCAGTCACTACAAAGATACAGGCGTCCTTCCTAACTCAGTTGCCGGAGAGGAAGGAAACGAATCAGGAATTTCACCATGAAGCCAATGGTGACTTTAAAACAGTTACAGAGTTTAATGGCTGTGATAGGAGAAAACTGAGGATGGATCAACAACATTGTAGTTACTCCACAATACTAACATAATTGACAGAGTGAAAAGAAGGAAGCCTGTACATAATACAAATATTCCAAAACATACATCCTGTTTGCAACAAGGAACTAAAGCAATACTGGAAAAAACGTGGCAAAGCAATTAACTTTTTGTCCTGAATACAACATGTTATGTTTGGGGCAAATCCAATACAACACATCACTGAGTACCACTCTCCATATTTTCAAGCATAGTGGTGGCTGCATCATGTTATGGATATGCTTGTAATCGTAAAGTACTGGGGGGAAAACCTGGTTCAGTCTGCTTTCTACCAGACACTGGGAGATGAATTCACCTTTCAGTAGGACAATAACCTAAAACACAAGGCCAAATCAACACTGGAGTTGCTTACCAAGAAGACAGTGAATGTTCGAGTTACAGATTTGATTTAAATCTATTTGAAATTCTATGGCAAGACCTGGAAATGGTTGTCCAGTAATATGATCAACAAACAATTTGACAGAGCTTGAAGAAATGTCTTAAGAATAATGGGCAAATGTTGCACAATCCAGGTGTGGAAAGCTCTTAGAGACTTCCCCAGAAAGATTTACAGCTGTAATCGCTGCCAAAGGTGCTTCTAAAAATTATTGACTCGGGTGTGTGAATACTTATGTAAATGAGATATTTCTGTATTTCATTTGAAATAAATTTGCAAAAATGTCTAAAAACCTGTTTTTACTTTGTCATTACGGGGTTTGTGTGTAGATGGGTGAGAAAATAAATCAATTTAATCCATTTCGAATTCAGGTTGTAACACAACAAAATGTGGAATAAGTCAAGGGGTATGAATACTTTCTGAAATTATAAAATTAATGGCAGCCGAAATAATGAGCATGAGGCAGAAAGTGTCTTATTTTAAATCTACAGGATGTAGTTCTGTACTTATTATGAGGTACAGTGCATTCGTTAAGTATTTAGACCCCTTGACTTTTTACACATTTTGTTATGTTACAGCCTTATTCTAAAATTGATTAAATAAATAAAAATCCTCATCAATCTATACACAATACCCCATAATGACAAAGCAAAAACAGGTTTTTAGACATTTTAGGTTTTTAAAGTATTCACCCCCCTTGGCATTTTTCAATTTTGTTGCCTTACAACCTGGAATTAAAATGGATTGTTTGGGGTTTGTATCATTTGATTTACATAACATGCCTACCACTTTGAAGATCCCCCAAATTTTTTGGGGTGAAACAAACAAGAAATAAGACAAAAAAACAGAAAACTTGAGCGTGCATAACTATTCACTCCCCCAAAGTGAATACTTTGTAGAGCCACCTTTTGCAGCAATTACAGCTGCAAGTCTCTTGGGGTATGTCTCTATAAACTTGGCACATCTAGCCACTGGGATTTTTGCCCATTCTTCAAGGCAAAACTGCTCCAGCTCCTTCAAGTTGGATGGGTTCCGCTGGTGTACAGCAATCTTTAAATCATACCACAGATTCTCAACTGGATTGAGGTCTGGACTTTGACTAGGCCGTTCCAAGACATTTAAATGTTTCCCCTTAAACCACTCGATTGTTGCTTTAGCAGTACGCTTAGGGTCATTGTCCTGCTGGAAGGTGAACCTCCGTCCCAGTCTCAAATCTCTGGAAGATTGAAACAGGTTTCCCTCAAGAATTTCCCTGTATTTAGCACCATCCATCATTCCTTCAATTCTGACCAGTTTCCCAGTCCCTGCCGATGAAAAACATCCCTCAGCATGATGCTGCCACCACCATGCTTCACTGTGTGGATGGTGTTCTTGGGGTGATGAGAGGTGTTGGGTTTGCGCCAGATATAGCGTTTTCCTTGATGGCCAAAAAGCTCAATTTTAGTCTCATCTAACCAGAGTACCTTCTTCCATATGTTTGGGGAGTCTCCCACATGCCTTTTGGCGAACACCAAACGTGTTTGCTTATTTTTTTCTTTAAGCAATGGCTTTTTTCTGGCCACTCTTCCATAAAGCTCAGCTCTGTGGAGTGTACGGCTTAAAGTGGTCCTATGGACAGATACTCCAATCTCTGCTGTGGAGCTTTGCAGCTCCTTCAGGGTTATCTTTGGTTTCTTTGTTACCTCTCTGAGTAATGCCCTCCTTGCCTGGTCCGTGAGTTTTGGTGGGTAGCCCTCTCTTGGCAGGTTTGTTGTGGTGCCATATTCTTTCCATTTTTTAATAATGGATTTAATGGTGCTCCGTGGGATGTTCAAAGTTTCAGATATGTTTCTATAATCCAACCATGATCTGTACTTCTCCAAAACTTTGTCCCTGACCTGTTTGGAGAGCTCCTTGGTCTTCATGGTGCCGCTTGCTTGGTGGTGCCCCTTGCTTAATGGTGTTGCAGACTCTGGGGCCTTTCAGAACAGGTGTATATATACTGAGATCATGTGACACTTAGATTACACACAGGTGGACTTTATTTAACTAATTATGTGACTTCTGAAGGTAATTGGTTGCACCAGATCTTATTTAGGGGCGTCGTAGCAAAGGGGGTGAATACATATGCATGCACCACTTTTTCATTTCACTTCACCAATTTGGACTATTTGTGTATGTCCATTACATGAAATCCAAATAAAAATCCATTTAAATTACAGGTTGTAATGCAACAAAATAGGAAAAACGCCAAGGGGGATGAATACTTTTGCAAGGCACTGTATAAGGTCCCACCGTTGACAGTGCATGTCAGAGCAAAAACCAAGCCATGAGGTCGAAGGAGTCCGTAGAGCTCTGAGACAGGATTGTGTCGAGGCACAGATCCGCGGAACGGTACCAAAACATTTCTGCAGCATTGAAGGTCCCCAAGAACACAGTGGCCTCCATCATTCTTAAATGGAAGAAGTTTGGAACCGCCAAGACTATTCCTAGAGCTGGCCTCCCGACCAAACTGAGCAATCAGTGGAAAAGGACCTTGGTCAGGGAGGTGACCAAGAACCCGATGGTCACTCTGACAGAGCTCCAGAGTTCCTCCTCTGGCCTTTATGGTAGAGTGGCCAGACCGAAGCCTCTCCTCATTAAAAGGCACATGACAGCGCCCTTGGAGTTTGCCAAAAGGTACCTAACAAGATTCTCTGGTCTGATGAAACCAAGATTGAACTCTTTGGCCTGAATGCCAAGCGTCACACCTGGAGGAAACCTGGCACCATCCCTACGGTGAATCATGGTGGTGGCAGCATCATGCTGTGGGGATGTTTTTCAGCGGCAGGGACTGGGAGACTAGTCAGGTTCGAGGGAAAGATGAACGGAGCAAAGTATAGAGAGATCTTTGATGAAAACCTGCTCCAGAGCGCTCAGGACCTCAGACTGGGGTGAAGGTTCACCTTCCAACAGGACAACGACCCTAAGCACACAGCCAAGACAATACAGGAGTAGTTTCGGGACAAGTCTCTGAATGTCCTTGAGTGGCCCAGCCAGAGCCCGGACATGAACACAATCGAACAACTCTGGAGAGACCTGAAAATAGCTGTGCAGCGACGCTCCCCATTTAATCTGACAGAGTTTGAGAGGATCTGCAGAGAAGAATGGGAGAAACTCCCCAAATACAGGTGTGCCAAGCTTGTAGCGTCATACACAAGAAGACTCAAGGCTGTAATCACTGCCAAAGGTGCTTCAACAAAGTACTGAGTAAAGGGTCTGAATACTTATGTAACTTTTATATATATATATATTTTTTAATACATATGTAAAAATTTATAAAAAAAAGTTTTTGCTTTGTCATTATGGGGTAATGTGTGTAGATTGATGAGGGGGGGGGGGAAACAATTGAATCCATTGTAGAATAAGGCTGTAACATAATAAAATGTGGAAAATGTCAAGGGGACTGAATACTTTCCGAATGCACTATATATATTTTATTTATTTATTTATTTTCATTATTTTATTTCACTGTACCCTGCAATCACACCTGCAACCCTGTACATATGACTATTAAACACTCTGAATATGAATATGAATCTCTACTAAATACTAACACATCAGGTATCCATTTTCCTTATGAAGGAGAGCAATACTAAATGTTAGCCCCTCTCAACAGAACACAGGACCTGTTTTTGGTGCAGAAGGAGCTTAGTGCAGGCAGAGCTATGCAGCCAACATCTAAGAAACAACAGCAGCATTGTCTACCTATCTGGACATAATACAGATTACGGTTATTGTGGAAACATTTAGTTAATTCCATTATCTGTTTGGTTAATGTCAGTCCAGGAGTCAGTCAGACAGTCAGTCGGTCGTCAGTCAGTCGTCAGTCAGTCAGTCAGTCAGTCAGTCAGTCAGTAATTCAGTCCAGGAGTCAGTCAGTCCAGGAGTCAGTCACTAAGTCAGTCCAGGAGTCAGTTAGTCCAGGAGTCAGTCAGTCCAGGATTCAATAAGTCAGTCAGCCAGTAAGTCAGTCACTCAGTAATTCAGTCCAGGAGTCAGTCAGCCCAGGAGTCAGTCAGTCAGTCAGTCCAGGAGTCAGTAAGTCAGTCAGTCAGTCAGTAACTCAGTCCTGGAGTCAGTCAGTCCAGGAATCAGTCAGCCCAGGAGTCAGTCAGACAGTCCAGGAGTCAGTCAGTCCAGGAGTCAGTCAGTCAGTCAGTCCAGGAGTCAGTCAGTCAGTCAGTCCAGGAGTCAGTCAGGTCCGTCAGTCAGTCCAGGAGTCAGTCAGTCAGTAATTCAGTCCAGGAGTCAGTCAGTCAGTCCAGGAGTCAGTCAGTCCAGAAGTCAGTCAGTCAGTCAGTAATTCAGTCCATGAGTCAGTCAGTCAGTCAGTAATTCAGTCCAGGAGTCAGTCAGTCAGTCAGTCAGTAATTCAATCCAGGAGTCAGTCAGTCAGTCCAGGAGTCAGTCAGTCAGTAATTCAGTCCAGGAGTCAGTCAGCCCAGGAGTTAGTCAGTCAGTCAGTCCAGGAGTCAGTCAGTCCAGGAGTCAGTCAGTCCAGGAGTTAGTCAGTCAGTCAGTCCAGGAGTCAGTCAGTCCAGGAGTCAGTCAGTCCAGGAGTCAGTCAGTCCAGGAGTTAGTCAGTCAGTCAGTCAGTCCAGGAGTCAGTCAGTCCAGGAGTTAGTCAGTCAGTCAGTCCAGGAGTCAGTCAGTCAGTCAGTAAGCCAGTCAGTCAGTAATATAGTCCAGGAGCATCACAACGGCGCTGGAGGAAATGGCATCCGTTTTACGGGCTCCTGACTAATTTAGCTATTTTGTGTAGTTTTTGCGCTGATCATAACTTTTTTTCTACATAATGTTTCCACCGTCGTTTCCTAACAGTTTCAGAACAGCGATCACTAACCTCCATTTGAACGAAGACTTCAATGAGTCGGAGGTGAAAGACATATTGATTATCCAGGACCAGCCCCTGAATTAATACATCGTCTCTACCCTCTGTTCTATTAGCGAATGTGCAATCGCTGGAAAATAAACTGGACGAGCTCCGTTCGAGACTATCCTATCAACGGGACATTAAGAACTGTAATATACTATGCTTCTCTCATTCTTGGCTGAACAAGGACATGGATAATATACATAAATCTAGCTGCTTTTCTATTCATCGCCCGGACAGAACGGCAGAGTCCGGTAAGATCAAGGGGGGTGGTGTGTGTCTCTCTATTAACAACAACTGGTGCGCAATCTCTAATAATAAGGAAGTCTCAAGGTTGATAAGTATGAAAAAAATATGAAAATGTATGCACTCACTAACTGTAAGTCGCTCTGGATAAGAGCGTCTGCTAAATGACTAAAATGTAAAAATAAGCTGTAGACCTATACCAAGAGAGTTTTAATCTATATTTTTTGTAGCTGTCTATTCACCACCACAAACCGATGGAGGCACTAAGACCGGACTCAACCAACTGGACCATTAGCAAACAAGAAACGCAGTTCTCCTAGTGACTAGTGATTTTAATGCAGGAAAACTGAAATCCGTTTTACTTAGTTTCTACCAGCATGACACCTGTGCAGCTAGAGGCAAAAAAAACTCTAGATCACCTTTACTCCACACACAGAAACACATACAAAGCTCTCCCTCGCCCTCCATTTGGAAAATCTGACCATAACTCTATCCTCCTGATTCCTGCTTACAAGCAAAAATGCTAACAGGAAGTACCAATGACGCGCTCAATACGGAAGTGGTCCAATGAAGCGGATGCTAAGCTACAGGGCTGTTTCGCTAGCACAGACTGGAATATGTTCCAGGATTCATCTGATAACATTGAGGAGTTTACCACATCAGTCACCGGCTTCATTAATAAGTGCATCGACGTCGTCGTCCCCACAGTGACCGTACGTACATATCCCAACCAGAAGCCATGGATTACAGGCAACATCTGCACTGAGCCAAAGGCTAGAGCTGCCGATTTCGAGGATCAGGACACTAATCTGGACGCTTATAAGAAATCCTGCTACGTCCTCCGAATAACCATCAAATAGGCAAAAGCGTCAATACAGGACTAAGATTGAATCCTACTACACAGGCTACGATGCTCATTTCATTTCATTTCATTTCAGTCATTTAGCAGACGCTCTTATCCATACATTATTTGTTTATACTGGCCCCCTGTGGGAATCGAACCCACAACCCTGGCGTTGCAAACGCCATGCTCTACCAACTGAGCTACATCCCTGCCGGCCATTCCCTCCCCTACCCTGGACGACGCTGGGCCAATTGTGCACCGCCCCATGGGTCTCCCGGTCACGGCCGGCTACGACAGAGCCTGGATACGAACCAGGATCTCTAGTGGCACAGCTAGCACTGCGATGCAGTGCCTTATACCACTGCGCCACTCGGGAGACTCATCAGATGTGGCAGGGCAACCTAGCCGAGAGCTGCCCAATGACGCGACCCTACCAGACGAGCTAAATGCCTTCTATGCTGAACCATGCATGAGAGCACCAGCTGTTCCGGACGACTGTATGATCACACTCTCTGTAGCCGATGTAAGTAAGACCTTTAAACAGGTTAACATTAACATGGTCGCAGGACCAGACGGATTACCAGGACGCGTACTCAGAGCATGCGCTGACCAGCTGGCAAGTGTCTTCACTGACATTTTCAACCTCTTCCTGACCCAGTCTGTAATACCTACATGTCTCAAGCAGACCACCATAGTCCCTGTGCCCAACAATGCCAAGGTAACCTGTCTAAATGACGACCGCCCAGTAGCAGTTACATCTGTAGACATGTAATTCTTTGAAAGGCTGGTCATGGCTCACATCAACACCATTATCCCAGAAACCCTAGACCCACTCCAATTTGCATACCGCCCCAACAGATCCACAGATGATGCAATCTCTATTGCACTCCACACTGCCCTTTCCCACCTGGACAAGAGGAACACCTACGTGAGAATGCTATTCATTGACTACAGCTTAGCATTCAACACCATAGTGCCCTACAAGCTCATCACTAAGCTAAGGACCCTGGAACTAAACACCTCCCTCTGCAACTTGATCCTGGACTTCCTGACGGGCCGCCCCCAAGTGGTAAGGGTAGGCAACAACACATCCGCCACGCTAACCCTCAACACAGGGGCCCCTCAGGGGTGCGTGCTCAGTCCCCTCCTGTACTCCCTGTTCACCCACGACTGTGTGGCCGCGCACGACTCCAACACCATCATTACGTTTGCAGATGACACAATGTTGGTAGGCCAAATCGCCAACGACAATGAGACAGCCTACAGAGAGGAGGTTAGACACCTGGCAGTGTGGTGCCAGGACAACAACCTCTCCCTCAATGTGAGCTTATCGTGGACTACAGGAAACGGAGGGCCAGGCACACCCCTCATTCACATCGACAGGGCTGTAGTGGAGCGGGTCGAGAGCTTCAGGTTCCTCAGTGTCCACATCACTAAGGATCTATCACGGTCCACACACACACCAACACAGTTGGGGGAGGCTGAAACGATTTGGCATGGGGCCTCAGATCCAACACAGTTGGGGGAGGCTGAAACGATTTGGCATGGGGCCTCAGATCCAACACAGTTGGGGGAGGCTGAAACAATTTGGCATGGGGCCTCAGATCCTCAAGAAGTTCTACAGCAGCACCATTGAGAGCATCTTGACTGGCTGCATCACCGCCTGGTACGGCCAACAAACAAATATGCACACACACACTAAACGAGCTTACACACACAAAACACACACACATGCAAATTGACGCCACACACACGCACTCACATATACACACACTCTTCACATACTCTGCTGCTGCTCTGTTTATTATCTATCCTGATTGAATAGTCAATTTTACCCCTACCCACATTCTGGGTTAGGGTTAGGGTTAGGAGCAGGTCCAGGATCAGGGCTTACCTTGAGTCCCAGCAGAGCTCCTGTGTCTCTGGGTTAGGGTTAGGGTTAGGAGCAGGTCCAGGATCAGGGCTTACCTTGAGTCCCAGCAGAGCTCCTGTGTCTCGGGGTTAGGGTTAGGAGCAGGTCCAGGATCAGGGCTTACCTTGAGTCCCAGCAGAGCTCCTGTGTCTCGGGGTTAGGGTTAGGGTTAGGAGCAGGTCCAGGATCAGGGCTTACCTTGAGTCCCAGCAGAGCTCCTGTGTCTCGGGGTTAGGGTTAGGGTTAGGAGCAGGTCCAGGATCAGGGCTTACCTTGAGTCCCAGCGGGTCCTGGTCTCGGGGTAGGGGTAGGAGCAGTCCCGGGCAGGGCTTCCTTTTAGTCCCAGCAGAGCCCTGGTCCGGGTTAGGGTTAGGGGGAGAGGGCCGGGTCAGGGGGTTACCTTGGTCCCAGCAGGCTCCGGGTTTTTCGGTTAGGGGAGGTTAAGCAGGCCAGGGCAGGGGTTACCTTTAGTCCCAGCGAGCTCCTGTGTCCCGGGGGTTAGGGTTTGGAGCGGTCCAGGGTCAGGCTTTACCTTTAGTCCCACAGAGCTCCCCGTGTCTCGGGTTGGGTTAGGACAGGTCCCCGGATCAGGGGTTCCTTGATCCCAGCAGCCCTGTTCTCGGGTTGGGTTAGGGGCAGGGCCCCGGGTCAGGCCTTCCCTTGATCCCCGCAGAGCCCTGTGTCCTTGGGTTGGGTTAGGAGCGGATCAGGCTTTTCCCTTGGGCCCCGCAGACTCCTTGTCCGGGGTTAGGTTAG